>ML778637.1:1931378-1955628 GCA_009831015.1 Picea engelmannii | reverse complement strand
GTTCAAGATGAGCTTATGCTTGTGCAAGAGGGAAGACTAGCATGTGCAAGCTTTCCTCCATGCTAAAATAATTGTTCGACATGCGCTTGTGCTTGTGCAAGAGGGAAAGCTAGCACACGCTAGCTTTCCCCCATGGTGGAATGTTGTTGTTCGAGATGCACTTGTGCTTCTGCAAGATGGAAAGCTAGCACGCACTAGCTGTCCCCCATGTTGGAATTATGTTATTCGAGATGTAATTGTGTTAGGGGGAAAGCTAGCACATTGAATGATGTTGTTTGAGATGAGCTTGTTCTTGTGCAAGAGGGAAAACTAGCATGGGCAAGCTTACACCCATGGTGGGATGATTTTCGAGATGCGCTAGTCCTTGTGCAAGAGGGAAAGCTAGCACACGCTAGCTTTCCCCCATGGTGGAATCATGTCGTTCGAGATGTGCTTGTGATTTTGCAAGAGGGAAATCCAACATAAACTAGATTTCCCCCATGGTGGAATGATGTTGTTTCAAGATGCACTTGTGCTTGTTCAAGAGGGAAAGCTAGCACACGCTAGATTTCCTTGATGAAGGAATGATGTTGTTCAAGATGATCTTATGCTTGTGCAAGAGGGAAGACTAACATGTGCAAGCTTTCCTCCATGCTAAAATGATGTTGTTCAAGATGCGCTTCTGCTTGTGCAAGAGGGAAAGCTAGCACACGCTAGCTTTCCCCCATGTTGGAATGATGTTGTTCAAGATGTGCTTCTGCTTGTGAAAGAGGGAAAGCTAGCATGTGCTACCTTTCCCCCACAGTGGAATCATGTTGTTCGAGATGTGCTTGTGATTTTGCAAGAGGGAAATCCAACATAAACTAGCTTTCCCCCATGGTGGCATGATGTTGTTTCAAGATGCACTTGTGCTTGTTGAAGAGGGAAAGCTAGCACACGCTATATTTCCTTGACGATGGAATGATGTTGTTCAAGATGAGCTTATGCTTTTGCAAGAGGCAAAACTAACATGTGCAAGCTTTCCTCCATGCTAAATTGATGTTGTTCGAGATGCGCTTGTGCTTGTGCAAGAGGGAAAGCTAACACGCACTAGCTTTCCCCCATGGTGGAATGATGTTGTTCGAGATGCACTTGTACTTCTGCAAGATGGAAAGCTAGCACACGCTAGCTTTCCCCCATGTTGGAATGATGTTATTCGAGATGTGATTGCGCTAGGGGGGAATCTAGCACATGCTAGCTTTCCCCCACATTGAATGATGTTGTTTGAGATGAGCTTGTGCTTTTGCAAAAGGGAAAACTAGCACGCACTAGCTTACCCCCATGGTGGGATGATTTTTGAGATGCGCTAGTGCTTGTGCAAGAGGAAAAGCTAGCATTTTCGAGACGCACTTGTGCTTCTGCAAGATTGAAAGATAGCACACGGTAGCTTTCCCCCATGTTGGAATGATGTTATTCGAGACGTGATTGTGCTAGGGGGAAAGCTAGCACATGCTAGCTTTCCCGCACATTGAATGATGTTGTTTGAGATGAGTTTGTGCTTGTGCAAGAGGGAAAACTAGCACGCGCTAGCTTACCCACATGGTCGGATGATTTTCGAGATGCGCTAGTGCTTGTGCAAGAGGGAAAGCTAGCACACACTAGCTTTCCCCCACGGTAGAATCATGTCGTTCGAGATGTGCCTGTGATTTTGCAAGAGGGAAATCCAACATAAACTAGCTTTCCCCCATGGTGGAATGATGTTGTTTCAAGATGCACTTGTGCTTGTTCAAGAGGGAAAGCTAGCACATGCTACATTTCCTTGACGAAGGAATGATGTTGTTCAAGATGAGCTTATGCTTGTGCAAGAGGGAAGACTAGCATGTGCAAGCTTTCCTCCATGCTAAAATGATGTTGTTCGAGATGCACTTGTGCTTGTGCAAAAGGGAAAGATAGCACGCGCTAGCTTATCCCCATGGTGGAATAATGTTGTTCGAGATGCACCTATGTTTGTGCAAGATGGAAAGCTAGCACATGCTAGCTTTCCCTCATGGTGGAATAATGTTGTTCAAGATGCACCTATGTTTGTGCAAGATGGAAAGCTAGCACGTGCTAGCTTTCCCCATGTTGGAATGATGTTATTCGAGATGTGATTGTGGTGGGGGAAAGCTAGAAAATGCTAGCTTTCCCCCACATTGAATGATGTTGTTTGAGATGAGATTGTGCTCGTTGAAGAGGGAAAACTAGCACGCGCTAGCTTACCCCCATGGTGGGATGATTTTCGAGATGCGCTAGTGCTTGTGCAAGAGGGAAAGCCAACATTAGCTAGCTTTCGCCCATGGTGGAATCATGTTGTTCGAGATGTGCTTGTGCTTTTACAAGAGGGAAATCCAACATAAACTAGATTTCTCCCACGGTGGAATGATGTTGTTTCAAGATGCACTTGTGCTTGTTCAAGAGGGAAAGCTAGCACACACTAGATTTCCTTGACAGTGGAATGATGTTGTTCAAGATAAGCTTATGCTTGTGCAAGAGGGAAGACTAGCATGTGCAAGATTTCCTCCATGATAAAATGATGTTGTTCGAGATGCGCTTGAGCTTGTGCAAGAGGGAAAGCTATCACGCGCTAGCTTTCCCCCATGGTGGAATGATGTTGTTCGAGATGCACTTGTGCTTCTGTAAGATTGAAAGCTAGTACACGCTAGCTTTCCCCCATGTTGGAATGATGTTATTCGAGATGTGATTGTGCTAGGGGGAAAGCTAGCACATGCTAGATTTCCCCCACATTGAATGATGTTGTTTGAAATGAGCTTGTTCTTGTGCAAGAGTGAAAACTAGCATGCGATAGCTTACCCTCATGGTCGGATGATTTTCGGGATACACTAGTGCTTGTGCAACATGCTAGCTTTCCCCCACAGTGGAGTGATGTTGTTCAAGATGTGCTTGTGCTTTTGCAAGAGATAAATCCAAAGCTAAACTAGCTTTCCCCCACGGTGGAATGATGTTGTTTCAAGAGGGAAATCTAGCACACGCTAGATTTCCTTGACGGTGGAATGATGTTGTTCAAGATGAGCTTATGCTTGTACAAGAGGGAAGACTAACATGTGCAATATTTCCTCCATGCTAAAAGAATTGTTCAACATGCACTTGTGCTTGTTGCAAGAGAGAAAGCTAGCATGTGCTAGCTTTCCCACATGGTGGAACGATGTTATTCAAGATGCACTTGTGCTTCTGCAAGATGGAAAGCTAGCACACGCTAGTTGTCCCCCATGTTGGAATGATGTTATTTGAGATGCAATTGTGCTAGGGGGAAAGCTAGCACATTGAATGATGTTGTTTGAGATGAGCTTATGCTTGTGCAAGAGGGAAAACTAGCACGCACTAGCTTACCCACATTGTCGAATGATTATCGAGATGCGCTAGTGCTTGTGCAAGAGGGTAAGCTAGCATCCGCCAGCTTTCCCCCACGGTGTAATGATGTTGTCTGAGATGTGTTTCTACTTTTGTAAGAGGGAAATCCAACATAAACTAGCATTCCCCCAAGGTGGAATGATGTTGTTTCAAAATGAACTTGTGCCTGTTCAGGAGGGAAAGCTAGCACATGCTAGATTTCCTTGACGGTGGAATGATGTTGTTCAACATGAGCTTATGCTTGTGCAAGAGGGAAGACTAGCATGTGCAAGCTTTCCTCCATGCTAAAATGATGTTGTTCGAGATGCACTTCTGCTTGTGCAAGAGGGAAAGATAGCACGCGCTAGCTTATCCCCATGGTGGAATGATGTTGTTCGAGATGCACTTGTGCTTATGCAAGATGGAAAGCTAGCACGCGCTAGCTTTCCCCATGTTGGAATGATGATATTTGAGATGTGATTGTGTTGGGGGAAAGCTAGCACATGCTAGCTTTCCCCCACATTGAATGATGTTGTTTGAGATGAGCTTGTGCTTGTTGAAGAGGGAAAACTAGCACACGCTAGCTTACCCCCATGGTGGGATGATTTGTGAGATTCTCTAGTGCTTGTGAAAGAGGGAAAGCCAGCCTGCACTAGCTTTCCCCCACGGTGGAATCATGTTGTTCGAGATGTGCTTGTGCTTCTGCAAGAGGGAAATCCAACATAAACTAGCTTTCTCCCACGGTGGAATGATGTTGTTTCAAGATGCACTTGTGCTTGTTCAAGAGGGAAAGCTAGCACACGCTAGATTTCCTTGATGGTGGAATGATGTTGTTCAAGATGAGCTTATGCTTGTGCAAGAGGGAAGACTAGCATGTGCAAGCTTTCCTCCATGATAAACTGATGTTGTTCGAGATGCACTTGTGCTTGTGCAAGAGGGAAAGCTATCACGCACTAGCTTTCCCCCATGGTGGAATGATGTTGTTTGAGATGCACTTGTACTTCTGTAATATTGAAAGCTAGCACGCGCTAGCTTTCCCCCATGTTGAAATGATGTTATTCGAGATGTGATTGTGCTAGGGGAAAAGCTAGCACATGCTAGATTTCCTTCACATTGAATGATGTTGTTTGAGATGAGCTTGTGCTTGTGCAAGAGTGAAAACTAGCATGCGCTAGCTTACCCTCATGGTTGGATGATTTTCGAGATCCACTAGTGCTTTTGCAAGAGGGAAAGCTAGCATGCATTCCCCCACAGTGGAATGATGTTGTTCGAGATGTTCTTGTGCTTTTGCAAGAGGGAAATCCAAAGCTAAACTAGCTTTCCCCCACGGTGGAATGATGTTCTTTCAAGATGCACTTGTGCTTGTTCAAGAGGGAAAGCTAGCACACGCTAGATTTTCTTGGCGAAGGAATGATGTTGTTCAAGATGAGCTTATGCTTGTGCAAGAAGGAAGACTAACATGTGCAATCTTTCCTCCATGCTAAAATGATGTTGTTCGAGATGCGCTTTTGCTTGTGCAAGAGGGAAAGCTATCACATGCTAGCTTTCCCCCATGTTGGAATGATGTTGTTCAAGATGCGCTTCTGCTTGTGCAAGATGGAAAGCTAGCATGCGCTAGCTTTCCCCCATGTTGGAATGTTGTTATTCGAGATGTGATTGCACTAGGGGGAAAGCTAGCACATGCTAGCTTTCCCCCAAATTGAATGATGTTGTTTGAGATGAGTTTGTTCTTGTGCAAGAGAGAAAACTAGCACGTGCAAGCTTACCTCCATGGTGGGATGATTTTCGAGATGCGCTAGTGCTTGTGCAAGAGGGAAAGTTAGCACGCGCTACCTTTCCCCCACAATGAAATCATGTTGTTTGAGATGTGCTTGTGCTTCTGCAAGACGGAAATGCAACATAAACTAGCTTTCTCCCACGGTGGAATGATGTTGTTTCAAGATGCACTTGTGCTTGTTGAAGAGGGAAAGCTAGCACACGCTAGATTTCCTTGATAGTGGAATGATGTTGTTCAAGATGAGCTTATGCTTGTGCAAGAGGCAAAACTAGCATGTGCAAGCTTTCCTCCATGCTAAATTGATGTTGTTTGAGATGTGTTTGTGCTTGTGAAAGAGGGAAAGCTATCACATGCTAGCTTTTCCCCATGGTGGAATGATGTTGTTTGAGATGCACTTCTACTTCTGCAAGATGGAAAGCTAGCATGCGCTAGCTTTCCCCCATGTTGGAATGATGTTATTCGTGATGTGATTGTGCTAGGGGGAAATCTAGCACATGCTATCTTTCCCCCACATTGAATGATGTTGTTTGAGATGAGTTTGTGCTTGTGCAAGAGGGAAAACTAGCACGCGCTAGTTTCCCCCATGGTGGGATGATTTTCGAGATGCGCTAGTGCTTGTGCAAGAGGAAAAGCTAGCATTTTTTATATGCACTTGTGCTTCTGCAAGATTGAAAGCTCGCACGTGCTAGGTTTCCCCCATGTTGGAATGATTTTATTCGAGATGTGATTGTGCTAGGGGGAAAACTAGCACATGCTAGATTTCCCGCACATTGAATGATGTTGTTTGAGATGAGCTTGTGCTTGTGCAAAAGGGAAAACTAGCATGCGCTAGCTTACCCACATGGTCGGATGATTTTCGAGATGCGGTAGTGCTTGTGCAAGAGGGAAAGCTAGCATCCGCCAGCTTTCCCCTACGGTGGAATGATGTTTTCCAAGATGTGTTTCTGCTTTTGCAAGAGGGAAATCCAACATAAACTAGCTTTCCCCCACGGTAGAATGATGTTGTTTCAAGATGCACTTGTGCCTGTCCAAGAGGGAAAGCTAGCACATGCTAGATTTTCTTGACGGTGGAATGATGTTGTTTAACATGAGCTTATGCTTGTGCAAGAGGGAAGACTAGCATGTGCAAGTTTTCCTCCATGCTAAAATGGTGTTGTTCGAGATGTGCTTGTGCTTGTGCAAGAGGGAAAGATAGCACGCGCTAGCTTATCCCCATGGTGGAATCATGTTGTTCAAGATGCACTTGTGCTTGTGCAAGATGGAAAGATAGCATGCGCTAGCTTTCCCCATGTTGGAGTGATGTTATTTGAGATGTGATTGTTCTAGGGGAAAGCTAGCACACACTAGATTTCCTTGACGAATGAATGATGTTGTTCAAGATGAGCTTATGCTTGTGCAAGAGGGAAGACTAACATGTGCAAGCTCTCCTCCATGCTAAAATGATGTTGTTCGAGATGTGCTTCTGCTTGTGAAAGAGGGAAAGCTAGCACGTGCTAGCTTTCCCCCATGGTGGGATGTTGTTATTCGAAATGTGATTGCACTAGGGGGAAAGCTAGCACATGCTAGCTTTCCCCCGCATTGAATGATGTTCTTTGAGATGAGCTTGTTCTTGTGCAAGAGGGAAAACTAGCATGTGCAAGCTTTCCTCCATGCTAAATTGATGTTGTTTGAGATGTGCTTGTGCTTGTGCAAGAGGGAAAGCTAGCACGCGCTAGCTTTACCCCATGGTGGAATGATGTTGTTCGAGATGCACTTGTGCTTCTGTAAGATGGATAGCTAGCACATGCTAGCTTTCCCCCGTGTTGGAATGATGTTATTCGAGATGTGATTGCGCTAGGGGAAAATCTAGCACATGTTAGCTTTCCCCCACATTGAATGATGTTGTTTGAGATGAGCTTTTGCTTCTACAAAAGGGAAAACCAGCACGCGCTAGCTTACCCCCATGGTGGGATGATTTTCAAGATGCGCTAGTGCTTGTGCAAGCTGAAAAGCTAGCATTTTCGAGATGCACTTGTGCTTCTGCAAGATTGAAAGCAAGCACGCGCTAGCTTTCCCCCATGTTGGAATGATGTTATTCGAGATGTGATTGTGCTAGGGGGAAAGTTAGCACATGCTAGCTTTCCCGCACATTGAATGATGTTGTTCAAGATGTGCTTGTGTTTTTGCAAGAGGGAAATCCAACATAAACTAGCTTTCTCCCATGGTGGAATTATGTTGTTTCAAGATGCACTTGTGCTTGTTCAAGAGGGAAATATAGCACACGCTAGATTTCCTTGACGGTGGAATGATGTTGTTCAAGATGAGCTTATGCTTGTGCAAGAGGGAAGACTAGCATGTGCAAGCTTTCCTCCATGATAAAATGATGTTGTTCGAGATGCGCTTGCGCTTGTGCAAGAGGAAAAGCTATCATGCGCAGGCTTTCCCTATGGTGGAATGATGTTGTTCGAGATGCACTTGTGCGTCTGTAATATTGAAAGCTAGCACGCACTAGCTTTCCCCGATGTTGGAATGATGTTATTCGAGATGTGATCGTGCTAGGGGGAAATCTAGCACATGCTAGATTTCCCCCACATTGAACGATGTTGTTTTAGATGAGCTTGTGCTTGTACAAGAGTGAAAACTAGCATGTGCTAGCTTACCCTCGTGGTCGGATGATTTTTTAGATATGCTAGTGCTTGTGCAAGAGGGAAAGCTAGCATGCGCTAGCTTTCCCCCACAGTGGAATGATGTTGTTCGAGATGTGCTTGTGCTTTTTCAAGAGGGAAATCCAAAGCTAAACTAGCTTTCCCCCACGGTGGAATGATGTTGTTTCAAGATGCACTTGTGCATGTTCAAGAGGAAAGCTAGCACACGTTAGATTTCCTTGACGGTGGAATGATGTTGCTCAAGATGAGCTTATGCTTGTGCAAGAGAGAAGACTAGCATGTGCAATCTTTCCTCCATGCTAAAAGAATTGTTCGACATGTGCTTGTTCTTGTACAAGAGACAAAGCTAGCACGCGCTAGCTTTCCCCCATGGTGGAATGATGTTGTTTGAGATGCACTTGTGCTTCTGCAAGATGGAAAGCTAGCACGTGCTAGCTATCCCCCATGTTGGAATTATGTTATTCGAGATGTAATTGTGATAGGGGGAAAGCTAGCACATTGAATGATGATGTTTGAGATGAGATTGTGCTTGTGCTAGGGGGAAACCTAGCACATGCTAGATTTCCCCCACATTGAATGATGTTGTTTGAGATGAGCTTGTTCTTGTGCAAGAGTGAAAACTAGCATGTGCTAGCTTACCCTCATGGTCAGATGATTTTCAAGATATGCTAGTGCTTGTGTAAGAGGGAAAGCTAGCATGCGCTAGCTTTCCCCCACGGTGGAATGATGTTGTTCGAGATGTGCTTGTGATTTTGCAAGAGGGAAATCCAAAGCTAAACTAGCTTTTCCCCATGGTGGAATGATGTTGTTTCAAGATGCACTTGTGCTTGTTAAAGAGGAAAGCTAGCACACGCTAGATTTCCTTGACGGTGGAATGATGTTGTTCAAGATGAGCTTATGCTTGTGCAAGAGGGAAGACTAGCATGTGCAAGCTTTCCTCCATGCTAAAAGAATTGTTTGACATGTACTTGTGCTTGTGCAAGAGAGAAAGGTATCACGCGCTAGCTTTCCCCCATGGTGGAATGATGTTGTTCAAGATGCACTTGTGCTTCTGCAAGATGGAAAGCTAGCACATGCTAGTTGTCCCCCATGTTGGAATGATGTTATTCAAGTTGTAATTTTGATAGGGGGAAAGCTAGCACATTGAATGATGATGTTTGAGATGAGCTTGTGCTTGTGCTAGGGGGAAATCTAGCACATGCTAGATTTCCCCCACATTGAATGATGTTGTTTGAGATGAGCTTATGCTTGTGCAAGAGTGAAAACTAGCATGCGCTAGATTACCCTCATGGTCGGATGATTTTCGAGATACGCTAGTGCTTGTGCAAGAGGGAAAGCTAGCATGCACTAGCTTTCCCCCACGGTGGAATGATGTTGTTCAAGATGTGCTTGTGCTTTTGTAAGAGGGAAATCCAAAGCTAAACTAGCTTTCCCCCATGGTGGAATGATGTTATTTCAAGATGCACTTATGCTTGTTCAAGAGGAAAGCTAGCACATGTTAGATTTCCTTTACGGTGGAATGATGTTATTCAAGATGATCTTATGCTTGTGCAAGAGGGAAGACTAGCATGTGCAAGCTTTCCTCCATGCTAAAAGAATTTTTCGACGTGTGCTTGTGCTTGTGAAAGAGACAAAGCTATCACGCGCTAGCTTTTCCCCATGGTGGAATGATGTTGTTCGAGATGCACTTGTGCTTCTGCAAGATGGAAAGCTAGCATGCGCTAGCTATCCCCCATGTTGGAATGATGTTATTTGAGATTGATGTAGGAGCATCTCTCCACATCAGCCAGCCATGCCAGCGAATTCAAATCACACGCTAAGAGAGAGGCGCAACCTCATTTAAATATGAATTCAATGTAACTTTAATGTTTAAGATATTGAGATGGGAAGTTGTGCCTTTGTGTAGGCATAGGTAGATCGGATTTAATGCTAGATCAGCTGAGATCTAGATCCAGATGCTGGACTAGACAGCCATTTATTGTAATTGAATAGAGTAGGTAGACCTGGAGGGAAGCGCTCGATGAGCCCCTCAGGTAAAAGAGATTTCCAGATCTCATTTTGGTGGTCAGATGATGAGAAGTGAGAAGATGAGAAGTGAGATGAGAAGCTAGATGAGTGGGAGGTTGAGTTGATAAGAGCCAAAGAGAGCTCGCGAACACCTTTGTAAATACAAGCATTTGCCAATTTTAATTTAATACAGAAGCAGTTTTTCCTGCACGTGTTCTGTGTTATATGGATGCCTGTGTGTGTTCTTTCATATGCTGTGAATGTATGTGTGTTAGATTTGCATTTGCAGGGAGTTTGCGTGATTTCAGTTGAGGGTCTTTGAGGTTTCATGCCAGGAGGGCGTGACAGAGTGTTGTGGACTCTGAATACCGGTGCATGGATGCACTTCTGAACACTGCGGGGTTCAGACAAAGGTGTGCTGAGGCACAAGAGCTGAAATCAACAACTCAGGAGGAAGACCTTTGAGGTTGTTGAACACCTCAGGAGGCAAGGTTGTGTATGAGAGACACAGTTGCAGACAGAATTCTGCTATGAATTTTGTAGAGCTCTGCCAAGTGGGCATTGAGCACAGGCACAAGGTGCAGTTGGAAGAACTCTGCTAAGAATTAGAAGAAGAAAATAGAATCATTGAGGATTCTGTGGAGCTCTGTCAGGTGGGCATTGAGTAGGTGCAAGGAGTACACAGAAGAAGAACTCTGTTGTGAGTTCAGAGGAAACCGAATCACTGAGGATTCTGTGAGAGCTCTGCCAGCTGGGCATCGAGCGAGTGCATAGGTGCACAGGAGAAGAAGATAGAACTGTTGAACGTTCTATGAAAGGGAAACTCTGCCAGGAAGGCATCTAGTGAGTGTGCAGACAGGCACAGAAGGGGAAGAGAATTCTTTTGGGTTCTGCCATTTGAAGGAAGAGTCCACTGAAGGATCTTCACATGGTTGTTGAACACCCAGAAAGACTCAGCAAGAGGTTGCTTGAGCAGAGACACTTCCAGGAGGGCATTATATTCTCCATCTGTGGGAGAAAGAGAAGAAGAACCAAACTTCTGTAGAGGTCGAAGCTACAGGAGAAGCTTAGGACAGATAGCACTTTGCGTGTGAGGACTCTGCAGAGGCGCAGAGGTCAAAAGAATCCTTTGAGGATTCGAAGGAAGAAAGCTCAGGAGGAGTTAGCATTTCATATGCATGGCGAGGTTCAAAGTTGAAGAGCTCGTAGAGGAGAGACAAGACAAGGGTCAAGGCCTTTGAGGAATTTGAATTTTTCTTCCAAGATTGGGAAGAGATCGCAGAAGCTCAAGAGGAGCAACAACAGCCGTTAGACCGGTCGGAGACGAAACCTGGACCATTGAATATTTCACGTCCACAGAGCATCAGAGGGAGCACACGGGAAGAAACGATCTGCACCGTTAGATCTGGGACAAAAATCCCGTCAGCCGTCAGATTCGGTGAGAAGTGAGGAGGTTATGACTGGGTTTCCAAGGAGCAAGTCCAGGAGGTTTGAGGACCGTTGGATGTTCTCATAGATACCCGTCAGCCATTGGATCAGGTGAAAGTGCGCAGATTTTAACGTCTGGAGTAGGCACACAGTAGAAGGGATCTGAGCCGTCAGATCTAGAGAAGATAACCGTTAGCCATCGGATTGGATAGGAGTTGCACGAGGGTGTAGCCATCGGGATAGAAGGCATTGAAAAATCAAGATTCTTGAGGGCAAGAAAATTGAGACACCTCAAGTCTTGAAACGCCGGGAAGATCTGGTCCATCCGTTAGTGGGGACACATGGTGGAGATCGAGCGATCATCGGCATATCGGCACTCGGGAGATCAGGTTTCCTGAGGTCGAAAGAATTGGGACCTCACAAGTCTCGAAACCCCGGAGAAATCAGGACCGTCCATCAGAGAAGGGACGCATGGCAGCAATCGGCGCCATCGGGGAAAGTCCCGGCAGGAGTCATTGATCGGCATTTTGGTCATCGGGACATCGGGGATCCTGGTGACAAGTGGTTTTGGCATTTTTGCATCACAAATCATGAAACCCCGATGAGTGGGAGCTAGTTGTCAGCACAACAGATAAGGAGGAAAGCCCGTCGTGCGAGGGCTAGCTGTCAACAGATTAGAAAAGGAGGAAGGAGCCATAGTGGGGGCCAGTTGTCAGCATAGCAGAGAGTCAGGATTCAAGGAGTCGGGAATCCCATGAGAAAATACATTTTGGCATCATAAACCATGAAACCCCGATGAGGGATAGGACTGAGTTCACGGGGACAATGGTCATATTGGCCAGGAGTTAGCCAAGAGGGCTAATTAGTGAAGGGTGCATCGAGATTCGAGGAATCGCGAGTCCTGAGAACGGGTGCATCGGGACATTGAGAAGTCTGAAGCCTCGATAGGTGGTATGATTGTGGTCATATAGAAGGGAGGTCATGTGGACCAAAAGACTATCCCAAGGGGCTAGCGGAAGTTGGAGCACGTCGGAAATTGGAGGATCGCGGATCCAAAGGGCCATTGCATTTTGGCATGGAAAATCCTGAAACCCCGACGCAAGGATAAGATATAAGGCTGCAACATTATGGAGAGCGGTCATGTGGACTAGAGAGCCTATCCAGGAGGGGCTAAGGCTGGGCAGAGAGCTCATCAGTGATCGAGGAATCGAGAGTACAGAAACTCTCGACAATAGGAAGCACGAAACCTGATATTGAATCGGGGAAAAGTCACGGTGGAGTGCAGAAAAGCCGTGTGGGTGAACTAAGGACCTGTGGATCGGGTTGTAGTAGGGATTCCACTCGGGAATCTAAAGAGCTGCTTTGACTCAGAAGGGGGATTTTGATCGATCCTGAGAGCAGGAGGCGCGTGCAGAGACCCTGCAGGGTATGCGTCTACGCCCGCCTCTCTGCGTCAAGTGGTATCAGAGCGAGTTCTTGTTTGTATATTTCAGGAAAGAGAAGCATTGAATAAGAGAGTACTCTGATACATGTCAAGTGGTATCAGAGCTTGAATCTTGCTTGTATATTTCAGGAAAGAGAGGCAAGAGATAAAGAGTACTCTCATACACGTCAAGTGGTATCAGAGCAGGAAATTCATCTGTATATTTCAGGTGAAAGAAGACAGAGTTGCTGAGAACTCTGTAAGGATTGTTTGCAGGTAGGCAGTAGTCGAGAAGACAGTCAGGGAGACTGTAGGAGGATGAAGCTGGTAGAACTCTTAGTGCGGAGTGACAGCAGCAGGTTTGCTAGGAGGGAAAACAGAGGTAGCAACATGGCTACTAAAGGCTGTAGGTATGCTGGGAGGAAAGATCTATGGAGCCAAGAGGACATGGATGAAGAGCTCGCGTATATAAAGAGAGAAATAGTGCGGCTCGAATTGAAGTTGCGGCAGGATAAGTAGATGGTTCAGGTATGCGAACCAAAGACTGGGAAAAGTCTCAATGATTTGGAAAATGAATTGGGATCAACTGATGATCTCAAGCACCTGCCAAGAGGGCAATAGAAGGTTTCCAGATTGCCAAGTGGGCAAGGGAACAGAGTTGAGATCACTGCAAGGTCTCACGGACTGTCAGGAGGACAGCGAGGGAATTTCACATTGCCAGCTGGCCAATGATAAGAGGTTGTTGCGGGATCTCGAAGACTGCCAGGAGGGCAGTGGAAGCATCTCAGATTGCCAGGTGGGTAGAGATGAGAATGTGGGACTAGCTAAAAGTCTCATGGACTCGGAGGTGAGTTCGATTCAGCAAGGAGTGCTGATGAAGATGGGATCGGTTGATCTCATAGTCTGCTAGGAAGGCAGCAGAGACATCCCATATTGCCAGGTAGGCAGGGGTGAGTAGGTGAATTTGGATCAGCTCGAGAAGTTGACAAAGCAGATGAGACTGTCTAAGGGTCTCATAAATTCAGAGATGAATTTATATCAGCAGGTGCAGCTGACAGAAGAGGAGGAAGATCAGGATGATATTCTGATGATTGGGGGAATTGGAGTATTCCTACCATGTGCCCAGGCGGAGGCAGAAATTTGTGTTGCAGATGGTGTAATAGCAGAACAGTCACAGCTGACGATGACTGTCAGGAAAGAAGAAGAATTGGAGCAGACTTTGGAAGCTGCCCAAGCAGAAGAAGAAGAGGAGCATTTTGAGGAATGTCTCAACATATTCAGCCAAGAAGTTGAAGAAGTTGTAGCATTGAAGCTGACAGCTGAAGAAGGAAAGGAGGATGAGCATTCTGAGGAATGGCTCAATGACTTCAGCCAAGAATATAAGGAAGTTGTAGCGTTGAAGCTAACATCCAAAGGAGCAGACGAAGAGGATGATGAGCATTCTGAGGAATGGCTCAATATTTTCAGCCAGGAAGCTGAAAAGACTGCAACAGGGAAGGTTGTAGAAGCAGAGGAAGAAGGGGTAGACAGCATTTGCTTTGCTGATCTGTATGAACAAATTGAAGCCCTGGAGAGAAGGGTAAAAGTGCAGGGCATGCACATCCAATAGGTGAAGTTGGAAACTGATGAAGGAGGCATGGGAGATCATGGTGATCTTCTCATGTGCCAAAAAATTTTGCAGCTGAGGAGACTGCAAGAATAGGGCCAGCCACTGGAGCAGTTGGATGTAGTGATCGAGGAGATCATGGAGCTGATGTTGAGGTCAGCAAAGACTGCCAGCAAGGAGAAGCTGAGCAGAAGAAAGGAAGCAGCAGCAACAGCAACGCAGAAGCAACAGCAGCAGCAGAATGGAGCAGATGGGAAGCTCCAGATATTTGTTTGGGATCCAGGAGGATTCCAACTGCTTAGAGGGGAAGCGCATGAGCAGGAGCTCATGATTTTGTAGCTGAGGAGTTTGATGCAGGAGCATATCTCCACGTCAGCCAGCTAGCCACGCCAGCGAATTCAAATCGCACGCTAAGAGAGAGGCGCAGCCTCATTTAAATCTTAATTCAATGCAACTTTAATGTTTAAGATGTTGAGCTAGGAATCCATGCCTTTGTGAAAGCATAGGTAGATTGGCTTTAATGCTAGATCAGCTGAGATCTAGATCTAGATTTTGGACTAGACAACCATTTATTGTAATTGAATAGAGTAGGTAGACCTGGAGGGAAGCGCTCAATGAGCCCCTCAAGTAAAAGAGATTTCCAGATCTCATTTTGGTGGTCAGATGATGAGAAGTGATAAGATGAGAAGTGAGATGAGAAGCTAGATGAGTGGGAGGTTGAGTTGAGAAGAGCCAGAGAGAGCTCGAGAACACCTTTGTAAATACAGGCATTTGCCAATTTTAATTTAATACAGAAGCAATTTTTCTTGCACGTGTTCTATGTGATATGGATGCCTGTGTGTGTTCTTTCATATGCTGTGAATGTATGTGTGTTAGATTTTCATTTGCAGGGAGTTTGTGTGATTTCAGTTGAGATTCTTTGAGATTTCATGCCAGGAGGGCGTGACAGAGTGCTGTGGACTCTGAATACCAGTGCACGGATGCACTTCTGAACACTGCGGGGTTCATACAAAGGTATGCTGAGGCACAAGAGCTAAAATCAACAACTCAGGAGGAAGACCTTTGAGGTTGTTGAACACCTCAGGAGGCAAGGCTGTGTATGAGAGACACAGTTGCAGACAGAATTTTGCTATGAATTCTGTAGAGCTCTGCCAAGTGGGCATTGAGCATAGGCACAAGGTGCAATTGGAAGAACTCTGCTAAGAATTAGAAGAACAAAACAGAATCATTGAGGATTTTGTGGAGCTCTGCCAAGTGGGCATTGAGCAGGTGCAAGGAGTACACAGAAGAAGAACTTTGTTGTGAGTTCAGAGGAAATAGAATCACTGAGGATTCTGTGAGAGCTCTGTCAGGTGGGCATCGAGCGAGTGCATAGGTGCACAAGAGAAGAAGACAGAACTACTAAACATTTTGTGAAAGGGAAACTCTGCCAGGAGGGCATCGAGTCAGTGTGCAAACAGACACAGAAGGGGAAGAGAATTCTTTTGGGTTTTTCCATTTGAAGGAAGAGTCCACTGAAGAATCTTCACAGGGTTGTTGAACACCTAGAAAGACTCAACAAGAGGTTGCTTGAGCAGAGACACTGCCAGGAGGGAATTATATTCTCCATCTGTGGGAGAAAGAGAAGAAGAACCGAACTTCTGTAGAGGTCAAAGCTACAGGAGAAGCTTAGGACAGATAGCACTTTACGTGCGAGGACTCTGCAGAGGCGCAGAGGTCAAAAGAATCCTTTGAAGATTCGAAGAAAGAAAGATCAGGAGGAGTTAGCGTTTCATACGCGTGGCGAGGTTCAAAGTTGAAGAGCTCGTAGAGGAGAGACGAGACAAAGGTCAAGGCCTTTGAGGAATTTGAATTTTTCTTCCAATATTGGGAAGAGAGCGCAGAAGCTCAAGAGGAGCAATAGCAGCCGTCAGATCAGTCGGAGACGAAACCTAGACTGTTGAAGATTTCACATCCAGAGAGCATCAGAGGGAGCACATGGGAAGAAATGATCTACACCGTCAGATCTGGGAGAAAAATCTCGTCAGCCGTCAGATTCAGTGAGAAGCGAGGAGGTTACGACTGGGTTTCCAAGGAGCAAGTCCAGGAGGTTTGAGGATCGTTGGATGTTCTCATAGATACCCGTCAGCTGTTGGATCGGGTGAAAGTGCACAGAGTTTAACCTCTGGAGTAAGCGCGCAGGAGAAGGGATCTGAGCCGTCAGATCGGGAGCAGATAACCGTCAGCCATCGGATTAGACAGGAGTTGCATGAGGGTGTAGCCATCGAGATAGCAGCCATCGGCAAATCAGGATTCTCGAGGGCAAGAAAATCGAGACACCTCAAGTCTCAAAACACCGGGAAGATCTGGTCCGTCCGTTAGCGGGGACACGTGGTGGAGATCGAGCGACCGTCAGCATATCGACACTCGAGAGATCGGGTTTCCTGAGGTTGAAAGAATTGGGACCTCACAAGTCTCAAAACCCCAGAGAAATCGGGACCGTCCATCAGAGAAGGGACACGTGGCAGCAATCGGTGCTATCAGGGAAAGTCCCGGCAGGAGTCATTGATCGGCATTTTGGTCATCGGGACATCGGGGATCCTGGTGACAAGTGGTTTTGGCATTTTGGCATCACGAAACCCCGATGAGTGGGAGCTAGCTGTTGGCACAGCAGATAAGGAGGAAATCCCATCGTGCGAGGGTCAGTTGTCAGTAGATTAGAGAAGGAGGAAGGACCCATAGTGGGGGCCAGCTGTCAGCGTAGCGGAGAGTCGGGATTCGAGGAGTCGAGAATCCCATGAGCAAATACATTTTGGCATTAGAAACCCTGAAACCCTAACGAGGGACAGGACTGAGGTCATGGGGACAATGGTCATATTGGCCAGGATTTTGCCAGGAGGGCTAACACGTGAAGGGCGCGTCGAGATTCGAGGAATCGCAAGTCCTGAGAACGGGTGCATCAGGACATTGAGAAGTCTGAAGCCCCGATAGGTGGTATGACTGTGGTCATATAGAAGAGAGGTCACGTGGACCAAAAGACTAGCCCAAGAGGCTAGCGGAAGTTGGAGCACGTTAGAAATCGGAGGATCGCAGATCCAAAGGGCCATTGCATTTTGGCATGGAAAAGCCCGAAACCTCGACGCAAGGATAAGATATAAGGTTGCGGCCTTATGGAGAGTGGTCATGTGGACTAGAGAGCCTAGCCAGGAGGGGCTAAGGCCAGGCAGAGAGCTCATCGGTGATCGAGGAATCGAGAGTATAGAAACTCTCGACAGCAGGAAGCACAAAACCCGATATTGAATTGGGGAAAAGTCACGGTGGAGTGCAGAAAAGCCGTGTGGGTGACCTAAGGACCTGTGGATCGGGTTGTAGCAGGGATTCCACTCGGGAATCTAAAGAGATGCTTCGGCTCAAAAGGGGGATTTTGATCGATCCTAAGAGTAGGAGATGCGTGCAGAGACCCTGCGAGGTATGCGTCTGCACCCGCCTCGCTGCGTCAGAGATGTAATTGTGATAGGGGGAAAGCTAGTGCATTGAATGATAATGTTTGAGATGAGCTTGTGCTTGTGCTAGGGGGAAAGTTATCCCATGCTAGATTTCCCCCACATTGAATGATGTTGTTTGAGATGAGCTTGTGCTTGTGCAAGAGTGAAAACTAGCATGCGCTAGCTTACCCTCATGGTCGGATGATTTTCGAGATACGCTAGTGCTTGTGCAAGAGGGAAAGTGGAATGATGATGTTCGAGATGTGCTTGTGATTTTGCAAGAGGGAAATCCAAAGGTAAACTAGCTTTCCCCCACAGTGGAATGATGTTGTTTCAAGATGCACTTGTGCTTGTTCAAGAGGAAAGATAGCACATGCTAGATTTCCTTGATGGTGGAATGATGTTGTTCAAGATGAGCTTATGCTTGTGCAAGAGGGAAGACTAGCATGTGCAAGCTTTCCTCCATGCTAAAAGAATTGTTCGACATGCGCTTGTGCTTGTGCAAGAGAGAAAGCTAGCATGCACTAGCTTTCCCCCATGGTGGAATGATGTTGTTAGAGATGCTCTTGTGCTTCTGCAAGATGGAAATCTAGCACACGCTAGTTGTCCCCCATGTTGGAATGATGTTATTTGAGATGTAATTGTGCTAGGGGGAAAGCTAGCACATTGAATGATGTTGCTTGAGATGAGTTTGTGCTTATGCAAGAGGGAAAAATACCATGCGCTAGCTTACCCACATGGTCGGATGATTTCGAGATGCGCTAGTGCGTGTACAAGAGGGTAATCTAACACCTCCTAGATTTCCCCCATGGTGGAATGATGATGTCTGAGATGTGTTTCTGCTTTTGCAAGAGGGAAATCCAACATAAACTAGCTTTCCCCCATGGTGGAATGATGTTGTTTCAAGATGCACTTGTGTCTGTTCAAGAGGGAAAGCTATCACACGCTAGATTTCCTTGACGGTGAAATGATGTTGTTCAACATGAGCTTATACTTGTGCAAGAGGGAAGACTAGCATGTGCAATCTTTCCTCCATGCTAAAATGATGTTGTTCAAGATGCGCTTATGCTTGTGCAGGAGGGAAAAATAGCATGTGCTAGCTTATCCCCATGGTGGAATGATGTTGTTTGAGATGCACTTGTGCTTATGCAAGATGGAAAGCTAGCACGCGCTAGCTTTCCCCATCTTGGAATGATTTTATTCGAGATGTGATTGTGCTAGGGGGAAAGCTAGCACATGCTATCTTTACCCCACATTGAATGATGTTGTTTGAGATGAGCTTGTGCTTTTTGAAGAGGGAAAACTATTACGCGTTAGCTTACCCCCATGGTGGGATGATTTGTGAGATGTGCTAGTGCTTGTGCAAGAGGGAAAGCCAGCATGCACTAGCTTTCCCCAATGGTGGAATCATGTTGTTTGAGATGTTCTTGTGCTTATGCAAAAGGGAAATCCAACATAAACTAGCTTTCTCCCATGGTGGAATGATGTTGTTTCAAGATGCACTTGTGCTTGTTCATGAGGGAAAGCTAGCACACACTAGATTTCCTTGACGATGGAATGATGTTCTTCAAGATGAGCTTATGCTTGTGCAAGAGGCAAGACTAGCATGTGCAAGATTTCCCCCATGCTAAATTGATGTTGTTTGAGATGCACTTGTGCTTGTGCAAGAGGGAAAGGTAGCACGCGTTAGCTTTCCCCCATGGTGGAATGATGTTGTTCAAGATGCACTTGTGCTTCTGCAAGATGGAAAGCTAGAACATGCTAGCTTTCCCCCATGTTGGAATGATTTTATTCGAGATGTGATTGTGCTAGGGGGGAATCTAACACATGCTAGCTTTCCCCCACATTGAATGATGTTGTTTGAGATGAGCTTGTGCTTCTGCAAAAGGGAAAACTAGCACGCGCTAGCTTACCCCCATGGTGGGATGATTTTCGAGATGCACTCATGCTTGTGCAAGAGGAAAAACTAGCATTTTTTAGATGCACTTGTGCTTCTGCAAGATTGAAAGCTAGCACGCGCTAGCTTTCCCCCATGTTGGAATGATGTTATTCGAGATGTGATTGTGCTAGGGGGGAAGCTAGCATGCTAGCTTTCCCACACATTGAATGATGTTATTCAAGATGAACTTATGCTTGTGCAAGAGGGAAGACTATGATGTTGTTTGAGATGCGTTTGTGCTTGTGCAAGAGGGAAAGATAGCACACGCTAGCTTATCCCCATGGTGGAATGATGTTGTTCGAGATGCACTTGTACTTATGCAAGATGGAAAGCTAGCACGTGCTAGCTTTCCCCCTGTTGGAATGATGTTATTTGAGATGTGATTGTGTTGGGGGAAAGCTAGCACATGCTAGATTTCCCTCACATTGAATGGTGTTGTTTGAGATGAGCTTGTGCTTGTTGAAGAGGGAAAACTAGCACGCGCTAGCTTACCCCCATGGTGGGATGATTTTCAAGATGCACTAGTGCTTGTGCAAGAGGAAAAGCCAACATGCGCTAGCTTTCCCCCACGGTGGAATCATGTTGTTTGAGATGTGCTTGTGCTTCTGCAAGAGGGAAATCCAACATAAACTAGCTTTCTCCCACGGTGGAATGATGTTGTTCGAGATGCGCTTGTGCTTGTTCATGAGGGAAAGCTAGCACACACTAGATTTCCTTGATGGTGGAATGATGTTGTTCAAGATGAGCTTATGCTTGTGCAAGAGGGAAGACTAGCATGTGCAAGCTTTCCTTCATGATAAAATGATGTTGTTCGAGATGCGCTTGTGCAAGAGGCAAAGCTATCACGCGCTTGCTTTCCCCCATGGTGGAATGATGTTGTTCGAGATGCACTTGTGCTTCTGTAAGATTGAAAGCTAGCATGCACTAGCTTTCCCCCATGTTGGAATGATGTTATTCGAGATGTGATTGTGCTAGGGGGAAAGCTAGCACATGCTAGATTTCCCCCACATTGAATGATGTTGTTTGAGATGACCTTGTGCTTGTGCAAGAGTGAAAACTAGCATGCGCTAGCTTACCCTCATGGTCGGATGATTTTCGAGATACGCTAGTACTTGTGCAAGAGGGAAAGATAGCATGCGCTAGCTTTCCCCCACGGTGGAATCATGTTGTTCGAGATGTGCTTGTGCTTCTGCAAGAGGGAAATCCAACATAAACTAGCTTTCTCCCATGGTGGAATGATGTTGTTTCAAGATGCACTTGTGCTTGTTCATGAGGGAAAGCTAGCACACGCTAGATTTCCTTGATGGTGGAATGATGTTGTTCAAGATGAGCTTATGCTTGTGCAAGAGGGAAGACTAGCATGTGTAAGATTTACTCCATGATAAAATGATGTTGTTCAAGATGCACTTGCACTTGTGCAAGAGGGAAATCTATCACGTGCTAGCTTTCCTCCATGGTGGAATGATGTTGTTCGAGATGCACTTGTGCTTCTGTAAGATTGAAAGCTAGCATGCGCTAGTTTTCCCCCATTTTGGAATGATGTTATTTGAGATGTGATTGTGCTAGGGGGAAAGCTAGCACATGCTAGATTTCCCCCACATTGAATGATTTTGTTTGAGATGATCTTGTATGCAAGAGGGAAAATTAGCATGCGCTAGCTTACCCCCATCGTGGGATGATTTTCGAGATGCACTAGTGCCTGTGCAAGAGGGAAAGCTAGCATGTGCTAGCTTTCCCCCATGGTGGAATGATGTTGTTCGAGATGTGCTTATGCTTTAGAAAGAGGGAAATCCAACATAATCTAGCTTTCCCCCACGGTGAAATGATGTTGTTTCAATATGCACTTGTGCTTGTTCAAAGAGGGAAAGCTACCACGCGCTAGATTTCCTTCACGGTGAAATGATGTTCAAGATGAACTTATGCTTGTGCAAGAGGGAAGACTAACATGTGTAAGCTTTCCTCCATGCTAAAATGATGTTGTTCGAGATGCGCTTGTGCTTGTGCAAGAGGGAAAGCTAGGACGTGCTAGCTTTCCCCCATCGTGGAATGATGCTTTCTGAGATGCACTTGTGATTGTGCAATAGGAAAAGCTAGCAAACAATAGCTGCACCCCATGGTTGAATGATGCTAGCTTTACTCTATGGTGGAATGATGTTGTTGGAGATGCATTTGTTCTTATGCAAGAGGGAAAGCTAACACACGCTAGCTTTCTCTCATGGTGGAATAATGTTGTTCGAGATGCACCTATGTTTGTGCAAGAGGGAAAGCTAGCACACACTACCTTTCCCCGATGGTGGAATGTTGTTTGATATGCATCATTGCTTGTGCAAGAGGGAAAGCTAGCTTTCCCCTACAGTCGAATGATGTTATCCGATATGTGTTTGTACTTGTGTAAGACAAAAATTTAACATGCATTAGCTTTCCCCCTTAGTGGAATGAGGTTGTTCTAGATGCGCTTGTGGTTGTGCAAGAGGGAAATCTAGCACGTCTACCACGGTGGAATGATGTTCGAGGTGATTTTGTGCCTGCGCAAGATGAAAAGTTAGCACACGCTAGCTTTTCTTTATGGTAGAATGATTTTGTTCAAGATGCACTTGTACTTCTGCGAGAGGGAAAGCTAGCACGTGCTAGCTTTCCCTTAGGGTTGAATGATGTTGTTTGAGATTCATTTATGCTTGTGCAAGAGGGAAGGCTAACATGCATGGACTTTCCTCCATGTTGGAATGATTTTGTTTGAGATGTGTTTGTGCTTGTGCAAGAGGGAAAGTTAGCACACGCTAACGTTTTCCTATGCTAGAATGATGTTCAAGATGCAATTGTGCTTGTGCAATATGGAAAGATAGCACGTGCTAGCTTTCCCCTACACGGTAGCTTTCCCCCATAGTGGAATGATGTTGTTTGAGAGGAATTTGTTCTTGTGCAAGAGGGAACACTAGCACACGCTAGCTTTCCCCCATGGTGGAATGATATTGTTTGATATGCATCTGTGCTTGTGCAAAAGGGAAAGCTAGTATGTGTTAGTTTTCCCCCATGGTGCAATGATGTTGTCCAAGATGTGTTTGTGCAAGATGGAAAGCTAGCACGCGTTAGCTTTCCCCCATGCTGAAATAGTGTTGTTTTAGATGTGCTAATTGTTGTGAAAAACATAAAGTTAGCACGTGCTAGCTTTCCCCCATGATGGAATAATGTTCGAGATGTGTTTGTACTTGTTCATGAGGAAAATTTAGCACATGCTAGTTTTTACTTACAATGGAATGATGTTGTTTCAGATGCACTTGTGCTTGTGTAATAGGGAAGCTAGCACACACTAGCTTTCCTCGAAGGTGGAATGATGTTCTTTGATATGTGCTTGTGCCAGAGGGAATACTAGCATGCACTAGATTTACTTTAAGGTGGAATGATGTTGTTTGATATACACTTGTTCTTGTGCAAGAGGGAAAGCTAGCACGCGCTAGATTTCCCCCACAGTAGAATGATGTTGTCCGAGATGTGCTTGTGCAAGACAGGAAGCTAGCACGCATTAGCTTTCTTCCATTGTGGAATGATGTTGTTCTAGATGCTCTTCTGGTTGTGCACAAGGGAAAACTAGCACGTGCTAGCTTTCCCCCATGGTGAAATGATGTTTGAAATGCATCTGTACTTGTCCAACAGGGAAAGTTAGCACACACTAGCTTTTTTTTACAGTGGAATTATGTTGTTTGAGATGTGTTTGTACTTGTGCGAGAGGAAAAGTTAGCACGCGTTAACTTTTCCCTATGCTAGAATGATGTTTGAGATGAAATTGTGCTTGTGCAAGAGGGAAATATAGCACGTGCTAGATTTTCCCTACACGCTAGCTTTCCCCCATGCTGGAATGATGTTGTTTGAGATGCACTTGTGCTTGTGCAAGAGGGAAAGCTAGCATGTGCTAGCTTTCCACCCCGATGGAATGATATTGTTTGATATGAACTTGTGCTTATGCAAAAGGGAAAGTTATTATGTGCTATTTTTCCCCCACGATGGAATGATGTTGCTCAAGATGTGCTTGTGCAAGATGAAAAAGATAGCATGCGCTAGCTTTCCCACACACTGAAATAATGTTGTTTTAGATACGCTTGTGGTTGTGCAAAACAAAAATTTGGCACATGCTAGCTTTCCCCCTCAATGGAAAGATGTTCAAGATGTGTTTGTGCTTGTCCATGACGGAAAGTTAGCACATGCTAGTTTTTACATACGGTGGAATGATGTTGGTCGAGATGCACTTGTGCTTGTTTAATAGGGAAACTAGCACACACTAGCTTTCCTCAAAGGTGGAATGATGTTCTTTGATATGTGCTTGTGCTAGAGGGAAAACTAGCATGCACTAGCTTTACTCCAAGGTGGAATGATGTTGTTTGATATGCACTTGTTCTTGTGCAAAAGGGAAAGCTAGCACTTGTTCTTGTTATTCCATGGTGGGATGATGTTGTTTTATATGCTCTTGTGGTTGTGCATAAGGGAAAACTAGCACATGCTAGCTTTCGAAACCCCATGGTGAAATGATGTTCGAGATGCATCTGTGCTTGTCCAAGAGGGAAAGTTAGCAGACACTAGCTTTTCCTTACAGTGGAATTATGTTGTTTGAGATGTGTTTGTAC
>ML778637.1:1890289-1902904 GCA_009831015.1 Picea engelmannii | reverse complement strand
GGGCATATTACATTAGTAATGTTATTTTATTTATGTCGGCTTTATTTCATTAGTTGTAATTATACCTCCTAGTCTCCTATATATACCAAGGAGACATTTTCATTTGGAATCATCTTGTACTTGAACATTTATGTGGGGTAAAACGAGGTTGCCCCCTCGAAGAGGCTTATTATCTGGAATTATCTCTTTTTCAAGGCGTTGAATACTTATTCTGAGGTTTTTCTATGCTATATTGATATTTGGTTCTTAACATGATCATCCCACAGAGTGTACAAGATGAGATCCAGACTTTATTGGATTGGTTCATAGAGATTTCAATAGGCATTGGGAGTGGTGGACTTCCAATTTGGAGGTGAGATCCTAGAATTCATCAGATTGATAGGTTTCTTCATATGATAGGGTTGATCGACAGGGTCATGTCAGTGATTGGTTTGTGTCATTGTGGGGATGTTGTGAGAGGATTCATTGAGATTTTTTCTATATGGGAGGGTGGATTCTCCCTCATGATACCTAAGATCGAGTCTATACGCAGGTTGGTAGAATTTGACTTCACAGAGATACCTGGGTGAGACATGATCCAGGATAATGAATGTAATTTTTTAGAGGATCTCAATTTGGGGATCTAAGAGAAGAGCGCATATTCTGATCATGATGGTTCCCTGTAGAGATTATTTTGGGACCATGGGACTGTAGTATTTGACAGATTGGCAATCGATACATAAGATATGACCAATTTTCTCTTTTTAGAATTTAATCTTGGGATGCTTAGGATTGGTCTCTTAGAGGATTTGTGTTCTGAGGATTTGATAGAGTTTATGAAGCTTATGATCACATGTCTTATCAGGGTCAACTGGGTGGATTATTGTATTAACACCTTGCATATCAGTGCTATGAGAAAAGAGTGCTTCATATCATCTAGGCATGCCCGAGAGAGGTTCACATGGAGGGGATTTACAGACCATGTGTTGGTGGATATGGAGGAGTGTACAAAGTTTTTACAGAGAATATCGGGACATAAGCATCACACAGGATCGATGCAGTCTTTGGCTATTTCTGGGTGAGAGTGGGAGATCATATTGATAGATTGCATCACAGGTATATCGAGGGAACAATGGTAAGATATTGTGTGTGCAGAACCTATCCAATTATCGAAGTTCACACACTTTTCATTGATTTCTTTAGTGCATGAGGCAGAAGAAGTGACAAATCCATCCAGTGGAGAGATGTTTAGAGTCCATGAGTAGCCTAGAGTTATTGCCAATTGTTGGGACAAACTTCCTTCTCCAATATTTATGATCGAGTATGGAAGTGGATTTGCAGGTCGTGACTTCACCTAGAGGCCTAATGCGGACTACTATTAATGGTAGTAGGTTCATCCCTTACAGGTATTTCAGCCTAGAGTTCTAGGAGAGGAGGATGCAGACTCGGCACGATGATCAAATGGTTATGATCATAGTGTCGTAGTGTCAACATGGTGGTTCCTTTATGAGATTAGCTGGGGACCTTGGGATTTCAGTATTAGACGGTTCATCATCTAACATAGAGGCAAGATCCATTATTTTTCTTTCATGAGATTGGTTCCCTAGCAAAGAAGTTTCTAGAGGGATTGATTTAATTGTTGCAACACTGAGTTTCTTTACATGTTGGCGGTTCTCAGGATTGTTGCAACAATGATTTTCTTTAATTGATTCAGTACCTTACCAGACCACGCCTTGAGCAGAAGATGATTCACATATTACAGGGTGTTTAAGGACCCTGGTATCATTTTTAGTTTGAATTTGGTTCAATTGATGGAGTTTCAAGTTGTGATGGAATTACTTGAGGACAAGAAATATTTGGTAAGGACGATTGTAATGTCCCCATTTTTTGATTCCCCTACTTTACAGTTGGAGGCGACCTTATGGGTTTAGGTCATCCTGGCCAGAGGGATAAATGGATATTAACAATGGGACCGGGAGAATTGGAGGAGGTATATGAGGCCCATCCTAGTCCATTCACCTTATTTCATCATCAATATCACTTATGAACAGTTCGTTCTTAGTTCTGTTGCATTCTGACGATTCCCATAAATTAAGGGTATTATTGAGTATAAATTAATTAAATGCACTAAAAGTGTTGTTTGGGTCATATTGTTGGAGGGAACAACTCTTTGTAATAGCTCGTTGAAATCAGTATGAAAATATCTAGGGTTAGAATGATGAGAAAGGAACTTTCGGCATCTGGGAATGACTTACAAGCCAAGTAATTATTTTTTGGCATTAAAAAGGGGTTATAAAGTGATTTTTAATCTTTAAATGAAAATAAAAAAAAGGGGGGGAAATAAAGGTCATGTGTATATGATCAAAGGAGGAAAGATATAGAAGGGGTTCGAAGAAGTATAAAGGAAAGGTAGCACCTCACCTTCCTCATTATGATTTGATCTCTTATTTGGAGTGCTCTTGGAGCCAAGGTTTTCGTTGGGGTTTTGGCAAAACCCTTCCACTATTGGTTTGGTTTTGGTGGTGCAACATCTACCCTAGCTAGAAAAGAGGGGGATCCATTCAATATCTCCATTGGAGTTTCATATTTTGGGTCCTTCTTCAGTATAGAGGTTGCAGCGATCTACTTGGAGATTTGTAGAGCTCTCTTGAGGGAGTCGATTTCAAGGAGGGTCGTGACATCTTGTGGAGGCCACACTTTTGTTGTGGGGGGAGAAATTCTCTTTTTGAGGTTTCATATACTCTATGGGGGGTGTAACTCTTCCATAGAAACCATCATTCTATTGGTGGAATTCATACTATACACTTTCCAACAAATTGAGGGGGTTTTGAGGACCATACACTTCAATTACATCTTGTGGGAGGTCGTGTTCCTTGCGTTGGTGCATGGCATTCAGAGAGAGAGTTGATCCATCCATACTATAGCGCTATACACTTATTTCCTTCAGCAAATCATTCATATAACCATTGTTGTTCATGGGGTTCTGATATTGAGGTTTGACTTGTCCACTAGTAGTTATTTAAGCTTGCATTTACAGGTCAGATTGTTGTATGAACCAAATCTAATATATTAACCTATGTATTTTTGTAGTTTGTAATAGATCAAATTAATAAAAACAAACAAATCTATGAGTTTATCTGTTTTTGTGGTGAGGGTCTTATTCTTGGCCTTTAGAGGATTTTTATTGTTGCATTCGGGGTTCATTCAGAATAAAATATCCATATTGTCTTTTATATTTCTGGTGCACTTAATTTGCATGCCATATGTTTGAAAAAATCTCTACAAGTGAAATACATGCAAAGTGTTTGTCAAAAGTTGTGAATGATTTTATATCATAAAACAAAGGAAATGCAAAGTATTTGGCAAAGGCACATAACCATAAACAATACATTTGGACAGTAAACACAATATCCTAACTTAGTGAGTATTGGGGATATCACACAGTACAAAGGTTATTGCACGTGCAGTTTTTTTGAATGAGGACGCAACAGTCATGTTCATTTAGAATGATGTAAATGTATTTAATTATATGGTATCAAACAATGCTTAAATCTGTGTATAATTAATAGTTGGTAAGCTACAGGAATTTAATTAGCAGAAATTTTTCAAATTTATGTGTATTTTCTGCAAGTAATGTTCCTTGGTTAAGCTAAGGGAAGTTACACTAATTATATACTAAGTACTTTCTATTTACCTCATTCAACACCTCACTAAATTTATGTAGGTTTACCTTCCTAGCTCAAAACTATGCTTATAGTTATGAAACTTGTATCACAAACAACCTGAAACACTTTATTGTAATCTAAAAAAGTAAAGTATGTTGACTTATATTGCCATTTTCTTTAACAAATCAAAATATTGTTGAGTTGCTCCTATCCATTTGAAATTGCTCCCCTTCGTACATTCAATGATGGGTGCACAAGTTCAATTTCAAATAAATTTCATGTAAATAATTGCAATTCCACAAAAACTTCTTGATTGATCATGTTATATTGCATGGACCAATCAGGAATAGCCTTGATTACTTGTGGATACATATACAAGTAGTTTTTTCACAAAAACACCATATAAACCAAAATCTCTTCAAAAAAACATGCATTTGTTCAAGTTTATGGGCAATTACTTGTGCATCAAAAACCAACTTTAGTGTTGCAAATGCTCATCTTTTGACTTGCTAAAAACTAAAATGTAGTCGGTGTAAACAAACATGAACTTACTAATGTATGGTTTCAATTCATTTTTCATCAATTGTGTGAATGTATTGGGTTCATTAATCAACCCAAAAGGCATAATGAACTACTCATAAAATGCATCCTTCACATTGATTGCATTTTCTATTCATATCCTTCTCTAATCAAAATTTGGTGGTATTTTCTTTTCAAGACTATCAAGAAAAAATAACTAAAACCACTAAGATAATCCATAATTCTATCCACCATTAGTAAAGAAAATTTGTAAATAATTATGAAAATATTTGTGGCTCGAGAATTTCTACAAATATTCCATGTTCCATCTATCTTTGTTAGAACCAAAATCGATAGTACACATTGAATCATACCTTCGCTAATCAAACTTTTGAACAAGAACTCTAAAATCGACTTGTTCATCTAACTAGACACACTCAGTGTGTTTCCTGATTTGGTAAAATCCTTCCCAAAATAAAAACTATTCAATGTTAAATCCCTCTCTTAAGTGACAGTGTATATAAAAAACCGTTCTAAGCAATGTTTATACTATTCCAATAACGGTTTAACCTCCCTAGGTATTTCAATAACTTATTTTCCCTCTACTTTCTTGGGAAGAAACACATAACACTAGATTTTTTTATGTTATTCATGTTTCAAATCTGAAGATATCAACTATTATTAAACACAAATCATTGTGTAATGGATTTAATTGTCTCAATGTTTTAAGCCACAAATTGCCACCCACCATTGGGAGAATGAGATCCTCAATTAGTAATCCCACATACCTCACCCACTATAAATATGAAATCCTCAAGGTCAAACACTTTAATATGTTTGGTCAGATTTTATAACCACCAAGGAATTTTAGTATTCACTTCTTTCTTAGAATATTATACAACAACCCCATGGATGATCCTAATGCAATTAATATTAAATATGGACTCATTCTTTTCAAGGTTTTTCTTCAAAAGGAAAATCACTAGTCCATAGCTATGACTTAACTTTAAAGCTTCATCTCGCTTTGGATTATTGAAAATATTTTCAATCTCCATATCTTCTTTTATCATGCTTTCATGTAGTGGTCTTCCCTCGCAACTACTCAAGTATTTTCAACACAAATATGGTGCATGAATTGTAAGAATGCTTAGCCAAAACAAATGTTTGAAAAAAATTGTTCACGATATTAGTACCATATTCATTCATCCTAATCTCTATCGAGTATCTTGATTCTCTGATATAACACTTTCGATAGGAGCATGGGATAACATAGACTCCTTCATATTTTTTAGGATTTGTAAAGACTTTTTCATAGTACAACATATTTTTAATGGCAATAGAATGGGAGAAGGTTACCTTGATGTTCCTCCTCTTAAGGCTCCTTGATATTATATTAGTTGTTCCCTTGATGTATAGTAGAGTAACCTTGGTTCCATTCTTGTCCTCGTGTTGTGTAATGCAAGGTCCCTTTTGGGATTTTTGGATCACTTTTTGGGTTTATCCCTCCTTGTAACCATTTATTTTGAACAATGTACACAATGGCTCATTTCTTTCTCCAAATGGTCTTTCTATTAAATCTCGATAGCTCATATCATGAGTATTAGTTATGCCATTTTTTATTGGATAATGGTGTGAGTCTACATGAAAATAACTATCAATATATTCCATCTTCAAGATACCTCATTGTTCTTGATTATGAGAACATCCAAATACAATATTTGATTATTTTCATCTACCTCCATTGTGAATTTTATGTCGTTTGATATATTTTTTTAGATGGTCTAAAAAACCATATAAGCTATACCTACCATGAGTTCAATTTGTGTTGGTATTGTCTGTGAACCTTTTGACTAATTTGGATTTAGTATAAAGCATTCAAGGGTTACTCTTTCAAAATATTCAACAAGATCGAGAAGTCGCAATAATAAGATTCTTTTCTTTTCAAAGAATTGAATTTAATAAAGGATTCAAATACCTTGGGTGCATGCTAAAAAATATTCATATTCAATTAAGGTAAGAAGAAGACACGTTGATTTGGTCTAAAACCTATCTCAAGGTAAGTACACTACAAAATTAGGGTATAACGCCATTTTTTAGGAAGAAAATGAGGAAGATATATGGTGGTAGAGAAACGTTTGGAACGTGAAGGCACCAGAGAAAGCCAAAATTTTCATATAGTTTTCACTTGCTAAGAAAAAATTGGCATGCAATGTACTTTAGAAAAGAGATAATCAAGGGTCTGGTATTTGTAGCCTATGTAAGAAATATGGTGAATACATTGAGCACATGTTGGTTCAATGTGATTACATAAGGAGGTTTAGGGTTCTATATTGGGTCTTATAGAAAGTAAAGGTGGGTGGAATGGGAGCTCATTGTTAGAATGCATGAAAAAATAGTTTGAGGATATTCAAATCCCTTAATAAATACGGATCCTTAACTTTGATAGTGTCTTTGGCTATATGGATATCAAGGCAGCAATGTGTCACTTTACCTTGTATGAGTAGTAAGTAGTTATACCAAGGTTGGGATAAATAGAAGTACGAAGTAGGTATTACCATCCCATAGATTAGCACTCTTGGGAAACTATCTCGAGATGAAATAACTCCATTGCTAGCCCAAGAACCATATCGAATGACCACTCCACAGAATAGGGAGGATGACCACCTCTTCTCTTACTTCTTAGGATGCCCACCTATTAGGGTAGGCTATAATAGCCTTTACAATTCTTCGAGTCATTCTCCATTTCCCTAATAGACTCTATGTGATTATTGAGAGAAGAATGTATTAGAATCATGCTTCTTGACTTCTATAAATTCAAGTATATTTAAAGGAAATGAATCCCTTCCCTTTCAATTGCATCAATAAATAAAATGTCTTTGAAAGAATCAAATAGACCCCAAAAATCAAAAGGCCAAGAAAGGTAGGAGATCTGAAGGTAGATAAGACCAATCCATGGAGTTCTTTGATGGTTTGTGCCAAGGAATCCCTAGTTTGTGTGGTGCTAGAGGAGTGATATTTCTCATAGAATCATACAAAAGAAAATTTAGAGGACTAGGGGAAGGCACCAATAACATTGCAAAGTGGAAGGCTTTGGGAATTCTATTGAGATTTATAAAGGAAAGAGACATTACACACATTCGGGTGATGGGGGTTTCAAAGTTATTTAATGATTGGGTTGGATCCAATGGGAAAACCGTTATCTTAAGGCCATTGTTTGACAAATTCAAATCTATGATAGTTTCCTTCTCTTTCATTTCATTTTCACACATCTATAGAGAGCTCAATATGGGCATGGACACATAATTCAAAAAAACACTAGATATTCTAGAGGGTATATGGGAGAATAATGAGGAGGAATTTGGGGTATCCCTCCTATTTTGTATTGTAAAGGGTATATGGGAGATTAATGAGGAGGAATTTAGGGTATCTTTTCTATTTTATTTTATATCCCTATATGGGAGATTAATGAGGAGGAATTTAGGGTATTTTTCCTATTTTATTTTATATCCCTATATGCATTATTGCTACTTCTCTTTTTCTTCTTCTATGAAAAATCCATATTTTTTTTAGGATATACAAACCTATAAATTTTGTATATGAGAGATTAATGAGGAGGAATTTAGGATATTTTTCCTATTTTATTTTATATCCCTATATGCATTATTGTTACTTCTCTTTTTCTTCTTCTATGAAAAATCCATATTTTTTTTGAGATATACAAACTTATAAATTTTGTATATGATGGTGGAAGTGAATCAAAACCCTATTTTGGTTTTTTAAATACATGAATGATTATATGTAAGAATAGTATATGCTAATGGAATCTTTTAATTTTTTAAGTTATCCTAGCTATGAAGTTCCACTTCAGCTCTATGCTAGAGAAGGTAAACATAAATTTTGTATATGTGGTGGAAGTGGTAAGGTTTTTAAATACATGAATGATTATATTTAAGAGCGGTAATGCTCATGGACTCTTATTTCCTTTCCACTTCAACTCTGTGCTAGAGATGGTAAACATAGAGCTCTTATGCTCTTTGAAAATGTAACATTTTTCATGATAAAGTATAAGTTTATAAAATATATATATATATATATATATAAAGGTTAGTTTAATTGGTAAGATTTTCTAGTTTGGAGGAATTTAATAATTATTTATTTGATAATAATAATAATTTTTTTTATTTTTCTTCCTTTAATGGTAATAGTTAGAATTTCTTTTTGTTCTTGGAAAAATGTACGCATTGTTTTATCAATCATGAAAAGAGCATGTCTTATTGAAATGGTCTTCCAACAAAGTGTGACATGCATACATGGGATAACATTGCACATAAATGTAGGCATTGTTTTATAATCATGAAAAACGCATGTCTTATTGAAATGGTCAAACGCATATCTTATAATTTGGATCCAATTCCTTTTGCTTTTAAAACTCTTCTCACCCATAGCCAAATTAAATGATAAAGAAACTGAAGAAATCTCTCACTGTATTAGCTCCTTCTACGAGTAGCATCAATCTAAAAAGAGGTATACTAAACATTGTTTTTGTTTTTTTTTTTATATATTTTTTAAGGATATTTGTCTAAAACTCCACGAGAAATTGTTGGATTTGCAGATTTGAGTGGTTAATTCTGTATAATCCGAATGTCACGGGGATATATTTGAGTGGTTAATTTTGTATAATCTAAATATCACAGAGGTTTTTAACACGTTGAATCAATTTCTACATTCAAAAATGCAATTTAAATAACAGAAAGTTGTAATTTCGTACAAATTTATATCACCTAATTCCAACCAAAAAAATAAAAGAAAAAACATAAATCAATTAGACAACCCTTAAATATTCAATGAAAAAAAAAACACAAAACTCCACACAATTAACGAACACAATCACAAAGCCCACCCCACAAGGTAACCTCAGAGCAAATCAATAAAAATCTTATCATACTATGTTATACATATTGCCCAATCTCTTTGCTTCTTAGACTCAATATTCTACTCCTACTATGTTCTTTCTTCTTTTGGCCTCGCCTTCCTCACCCTACTATGTCTCTACAATTATAAACTACTTCCTATTTGACTAATAGTCTCTTCAGATTACCAAGTGTTGATCGTTGTCCCTTCCTCTCCTCGAATCTCGTTTGTTGTGTTTCTTCATTATCCACTTTTGTCTGGTTACTTTTTTCCCTCAAAAGTGCACTATTATTTTGATCCATCAAAATGGTGTGTTCCATTTTCTCTTCGATCGTGCATAAATCATAATTTTGCACTCTATCGTTGCCCTTTCCAAACTGCACACCCATCTGACGCAACCCCACCCTCGACGGCACGGTCGCACCACCAGGACCTTCACAAATCTCGGCCCGAAGAGTCCAAGCTCTTCTACTCCCTTGGGAGCTTTCTACCCACAGTACACCTTCCTCGGCGATTCCCCGCTTTCGGAAATCGGGAAATCGGGTCTCGCGAGGTCGCGAGGTTTGCAGCACTGTCCCCGTGCAATCAAACGCCGAAACTCCGACCCCCGATGGTCAACGGTCAACCTCGGGATATCGCTACTCGCGATGCCGAGTCCTTGTATTTCCAATCCCCGAGTACTGAAGTGTCGATCCCCGATGTGAGGCCACCTGTCCTCCACTAAGTCTCCTGGGTCCCGCGCTGCCATGTTAATCTCGGGGCTTCGCGGATCGCGGATCCACTATACCAACTCCCTGCTGTTGGAAACCCCGAGTACCGAAACCCCGATACTCTGGATTTGCGCCACCTGTCCCTCCGAGGATCGACGGCTCCCACTAAATCGGGAATTCGCGCGTCACAACTTCGACGTGCATGAAACCTTTGCACTCGCCAACTCCGATTCGCCGATATGCAACGGCAAATCATTCTCTCCGCGCCTGAGGGTTAACCGCCACGCTCCTTCTCCCAGATCCAATGATCCATGGGACTTCGCGAGTATTCACGACAAATCCAAGTCGTCGATTCTCTTCCTCTATGAAGAGATCTATGCTCCACCACCTTCGTCCTGTGCGACCTCTACTGGGCTGATTTCTTCAGCGAACGAAAGGAGCTATCCCTCCTGAGCTTTGTTCCTCTGTCCCTTTCAGAGAATATTCACGCACTCTGCTCACTTCTTCAACCTTCAACCACTCTCCAAGTGTTGAAGTCTTCTAAGCCCCTGTGAGTTCACACCTGCAACAGCTTCGACCTTCCCCTTCTCAGACTTGCTACTGAGACTCAATTTCGACCTGCACTCACCTTCACGGCTCGAATAACTCTAATCAACTCTGAATGAAGTGAGAACAAAGTTTCAACTACCTGGCCTCCTCGACGCACTCCATGCGGAGGTATTCAACTGCACTCGATGCAGGAATCTCCTGGCCTAAGAAGAGAAACAATTGAAACTCATTCTCTCAGGTTTCTAACCTGATATGCAATCACATATGCAGCATACAAAAGATAAGCATAGAAAGAAGCAAACATGCACAAGAACAGTACCAACAACACACAGAGATCAAACACGTCCATGGAATTGAATCAAAGCTCTTCCTATTAATTCAATAACTGTACATGGAGGTTTCTTCACAACTCTCTCTGCTCTGCTCTCTCTTCTTCTTTCTAATGTTGAATGTATGAATGTATGATACAATGATACAAGGGAGGGTGTCTATACTCCGTTTTCCCTCTCGAAAGCTAAATTGTCTAATCTACAGTTAATTATTCTATCTACTTGCATTAAATCTAAGTAAATGCCTCAGCTACCTAAGGACGAGAGCTTATCCGCTCAAGGTCCGTTACATGTACAAATGCGCTTCATCACATCAATATATTTAATGTTTGGCGTCGCCATATTACAATGCTTCAAAATTTGAATGCTGGCGTTGTCCAGCTGTTTCTTCTTTCCACGCGTTGGCTCGCTTGATTGAGTGAGCGATGCTCCTGCATCACCATCTCTGACTTCCTTCTTCACAATTTCCTCCCAATTTTGCTTTGCACCTTCATACAAACTTAATCCATCAAATTTTGGTGACGGGTGGGATGGAGCAACCTTGGAAACATTAAAAAGACACTTCATGCATTTGCTGAACAACAATTTTCCATAGTGCCCTATGCATGTGCTTAATAACACATGTTCCAACTTTGAAGGCATTTCATGCATTTGCTTAAAAATGATGTTCTATCAAGTTTTGAGGACATGGAGGGGGACGGAGAAACCTTCAAAACATTATAAAGACATTTCATGCATTTGCTTAATAACAATGTTCCATAAAGTTTTGGGGACTTTACATGGGATGGAGCAATCTTATACATAATATTAAAGAAACATCAAATTTCAAGAAATAGTATAGAGGATAGTTTTTTAAGTATAAATTATAACAAAATATAAAAATACAAATTTGCATATAATTAATAATTTTATAAAGATTAAAATAATAATATTTGTAATTTAATTGGTAATTACATAATTAGAAATATGTTTTCAAAATATGAGAGTTATTGTACTTCTCAGTATAAAAACATTAATATCCAAATCAAATGAAAGATAGTGATATAACTTATAATTACACACATCACCATCGAGGAAATAGGTTATGTCTCTCAGGCCATATGTGTCTGTAACCCACATGTCAAGCATGTGACACACTAGGATACATGTCGGGCATGCATCTTAAAACAAGATGTGTTCCAAACATATGTATGACACGTGCCTTAGAAGCATCCCAACATGTCCAAGCTAGATAAGTCTCCATGAAAAACCATTCAATTTATTCATTTTAGTATCATCATTTTTTTCTTAGACTAGTTGAGGTTTTACAATCTAAAGCAAGAGTGTGTAATATTCAATATAAAGCACTTTGGATGATTGATATCATAGTAGCCATGCCATGGAAACATTATCCCTAGTCTTGATCCAAGTGGATATCGGTGGCCACCCACCTACCCCAACTGGTTCCAAACAATGTTCTGGCAATTTACTATTTTTAGCAATTTTTTGGTTCCTAAACTTATGGGGCCATTTTGAGAGTCTAAATGAAGGTTTTTCGGGATCGATCACTTCAATTATAAACAAAGGCCTAAAATGAGCCCCCAAAATGAATATCCTCGACGATACCTTTCCAACGAGCTATCGTGCGCCCCAAACAGAAATCGTATGCCAAAGTTATGCCCCCGGAAAGTTGATACACCAAACTACCCAAAACAGGGTCCACAAAATTGTTGGTTTTTCATCTTCCATGGTTAGGGTTCTGGATTTTTTTTATGTTAAAAAGGCCTTTAGAGCCTCATTTTAATTCATCTTCTTGCGAATGTGAGTAGCCGTCACACCTCTTCTCAGAGATAAGCTGACACCATTCTAGCGAGTCTTTCACTCTGTATTTGATCCAGGTGGATATCGGGGGCCACCCACCTTTTCCAAATGGCTCAAAACAGTTTTCTGGCCATTTTGGCAATTTACTATTTT
>ML778637.1:1875738-1887687 GCA_009831015.1 Picea engelmannii | reverse complement strand
TCTACAGGATACCAGAGGTAGTTCCAACTACTGCCCCACCTAAACAGTGCTGCAAGGTAGTATCTCATACTAGAAAATTCATCTTCTCCACAATCTATTCAAAGGGTGAACAGAAGGATACTGCAGCCACCACAGCTTCGGCCCAAGCACCTTCTATCCAACAGAAGCAGGTCAAAAAGGTTGTAGAAAAGTGCAAAGATTCCTTCTGCACATCGTCCTCTCATGTATCTCGACTTGTTGAGCAGCCTCAACCGCAACAAGTTTGTGATAGATTTCCACAAACTAAGCAGCGCAACGTCTCCAGCAAGACAAGCAGCTCACCAAGATGCAGATTCAACAAATGATTTTCCCTCTCCCCCGGGAACTCAACGCAATGGAGACCATTTCTTCCTAAGGAGGGAAGATTGATCCAGGTGGATATCAGGGGCCACCCACCTTTTCCAAATGGCTCAAAACAGTTTTCTGGCCATTTTGGCAATTTACTATTTTTAGCAGGTTTTCACTTCCGGGGCCATTTTGAGGGCCTAAATGAAGTTTTTTCGAGATCGAGGTTCTCAATGATAGCCAAAGGCATGATTGAGGCCCCAAAATGAATCTCCTCGACGATACCTTTCCAACGAGCTATCACACGCCTAAAACGGAGATCGCATGCAAAAGTTACGACCCCGGGAAGTTGATGCACTAACTTACCCAAACGGGGCCCACATGACTTTTGGCACTTCATCTCCTAGGGTTAGGTTTTTGGATGTCTAGGACTTTTGGAATTCCCATCTATTTTAAAAAGTCCTTCCGAGCCTCATTGTAATCATCTTCTTGCGAATGCGAGTAGCCATCACATCTCTTCTCAGAGATAAGTTGCCACCATTCTAGCGAGTCTCTCACTCTGTATTTTTACAGTCTCTGTACATTTATTTCATTAATAGAAATCGTGTATTACTGTATCTCTGTGTTTATGGTTGCATCTCTAATATATTTCTGTTATATTACTGGATGTACGCGATATCTCTGTGCATTTCTTTATTATATCTCCGCTCTCATTTTGTGCCGAAAATAATCCGGATCAGTGTTTCTACAGTTTTGTATATTTTGTTCATTAATAGAAATTGTGTATTGTATCTCTGTGTTTATGGTTGCATATATGATATATTTATGTTATATTATTGGATATCTAAGATATCTCTGTACTTTTCGTTATTATATCTCCGCTCTCATTTTGTGCCAAAAATAATCCAGATCAGTGGTATCAGAGAAAGTTGTTCTTGATCGTTTTTTCAGTTCATGTCTCCGACGAGGTCCGAGTATAGAAAGTTGGGTCTCGAGCTTGTCTCTATTGAGGACAATTTCTCTCACACGCTAAATAAATCCTCATGGCGAAAGAAAAGAAAAATGACAAAATAGACAATTCTATTAATCTATTGCTTGAGCAAGCTCTCACTCGACAGAGGAATGAAATGATGGAGAATTTTTCCCACATATTTCAACGCCTACCAATAAAAACAAATGCATCTTCATCAAGTGGCCACTTTGGAGCACCTCGCCTTTCAAGGTACAATTTAATTTTGATATTCTCATATTTGAAGGACAGATAGATGCGGATACCCCAGAAAAATGGTTAAATCTGCTAGAAGGTTATTTCTTTGTTCATAATTTATCTGACTGGGAAAAGATCACCTTCGCACTCTTTAAGTCTCTCTCCCATGTCAAACTTTGGTGGGAAACTTATTGGGAGAAAAGTTACACAAAGGATTCTGGAATATATGGGGTCGAGCCCACTTGGGATTTTTTTGTGGATGCGGTAAAGGAACAATATTACCTTGTTGAAAACTATGACAACCAGTACATGAGATAGACCACACTATAGCAAGAAAGGGGCCAAGAAGTGTCGGAGTTCATCAATACCTTCCATACCTTGCGCACCAAGCTAGGTATCAAAGACTCCAAGCGACATCTGGTTCTGAAATATTGTGGAGCTCTACACAAATACATCCAAACTAAAATGAATTTTCTGGACATCTCATCAGTGGGTGTTTCTTATCGATATGTTGTTAAAATCGAGAAGAAATTTAAACATTAGAACCAACAACCAAAGTATGGTAAATATGGCCCTAACAACCAACCTTCAAAAAACCAATCCAAGCCACAGGAAAAGAAGGGTAATGGAAAGACGAAGGACACTAGAAAATTGTGCAATTTCCACAAAATCCCCTGGCACAACACCAATGAATGTCACTCAAAACAGTCATTGGTGGCCGATATCAAAGACAAGGAGAACCGTGATTCAGAATTTGATTCAGAAAATACTGGTATAAGACAGATAGACCGCACTGATATTGTCGCGACCACAACAATTCAACCAAAAGAACCATCAAATATTGAAGAGGGGGAGCTCCTTTTTCATTCATAGATATGGGTGAAGGGGACCTCGTTGCATTTTATTGTTGATAGCGAAATCCAGAAGAACCTCATCTCAGTAGAGGTCGTCAAACAGTTTGGATTCTCGACAACACTACACCCGCAACCATACAACATCGGGTGGTTTTTCCAAGGACGAGATGTTCATGTCATCCAACAGTGTCGATTGTCATACAGCATTCAACCCTTTAAGGATGAGGTATTATGTGATGTTTCCCCGATGAATGTCTATGATGTTCTTTTGGGCTGGCCTATATGTGGAAGCGCCATGTTATTTACGAGTCTCGACCCTGTAGTGTCATTGTTACTTTGGGGGGTCATTTCTACAAGATACCAAAGGTAGTTCCAACTACTTTTCCACCTAAACAGTGTCGCAAGGTAGTATCTCATACTACAAAATTCATCTTCTTCACAATCTATTCAAACAGAAGGACACTACAACCATCGTTGCCTCGGTCAAAGCACCTTCTATCCAATAGAAGCAGCTCGACAAGATTGTAGCAAAGCGTAAATATTCCTTCTGCACATAAACATCTAATGTAGTCAGACATGTTAAAAAGGTCCAACCCTTCCAACCACATGTTCATGACAACCTTCAACAAGTTAAGCAATGCACCTTCTCCAGCAAAGCAAGCAGCTCATCAAGATGCAAATTTAGTAAACGATTTTCCTTCTCCCCCAGAAACTCAACGCAATGGAGACCATTGCTTCCTAAGGAGGGAGGATTGATCCAGGTGAATATCGGTGGCCACACACCTATCCCAACTGGCTCCAAACAATGTTCTAGCAATTTACTATTTTTAGCAGTTTTTCGGTTCCTAAACTTCTCAGGCCATTTTGGGGGCCTAAATGAAGGTTTTTTGGGATCAAGCAACTCAATGTTAGTGATTTCAACCTGCCCTCGACGGCACGATCGCTCTCACCTGGACCTTCAAGAACGCGGCCCGAAGAGTTAACAACTCTTCCGACTCCCTCGGGAGTCTGTTACCCACAGTACACTTTCCTCGGCGATCTCCCTTTCACAAGTCGGGAAATCGGGTTTCGCGGACTCGCGAACCTGGTGTGCACCTCCCGTGCAATATGAAACTCTGAATCCCGATTCCCGATGTCAACAGTCAACCCTGCTATGTATCGGGGATTTCCCTATCGGGAAATCGGCAGATGAAAGGTGGTGATTTACTCGCCTTTCAAAACCATGAACGCTGATATGTGATGCCACGTGTTGTCCTCCGCTTCGTCTCCATGGGATCCGTCCCAACTCGGGACTTCGCTATTTCTCTGTGCTCCCTTCGACTCCGAAAATGCCGAAGTGTCGAGTCCCGACTCCCCGGGATCTCGTGCCACCTATCCCTCCGATGATCGATGGCTCCGATTAAATCGGGAAATCGCAACTCGCGATTTCGACGTGCATGCAACTCTTTCACTCACCAACCCCGATATGCCGATATTCGATGACAAACGAATTCTTTCATGCACCTGGGAGTTAACGTCCTCGCAACTCCTCCGCAATCTGACGGTCTGCGGGATTTCGTGACTCTCCACAACCAATTCAAGTCGTCGATTCTCTTCCTATTGAAGAGTTCTCCGCTTCACCAGCTTCGTCCGGTGCAACTGAAGCAAAGGTGTTATCCTTCCTGAGCTTTTTTTTCTCTGGTTCCTTCAGAGACCTCTCACGCACTTCCTGTGCTCGACTTCCAACAGCTCTCAAAGAGTTGAAGTCTTCCAGGCCCTGTGCTTTCACAGTCACAGCAACCCCGGCCTTTCTTTTCTCAGGCTTGCTCCTGAGACTTCAATCCGACCTGCACTTCACCTGCACGGCTCGAATAACCCAACACAACGTTGGTCGACGAGAATAAGAGCTTCACTATTGAACCTCCTCAACGCACTCTATGCGGAGGAATTCGACTGCACTCTATGCAGGAATCTCCTGGTTTGAACAGTGGAACAATTGGAACTTATTCTCTCATTCTCTCAGGTTTCGGACCTGATATGCAATCACATATGCAGCATAAAGAAGATAAGCATAAAAAGAAGCAAGTATGCAACAGCATAATATCAACAACACACAGAGATCAAGCACATCCATGGAATTGAATCAAAGCTTTCCTATTAATTCAATGTATGTACATGGGCTTCTTCACAAGCTCTTCCTGCTCTGCTCTCTCTTCTCTCAATGCTAATGCTGAATAATCTGAATGTGTTTTTTACAATGTACAAAGGAGGGTGCCTATATTTTGTTTTCCCTCTTGAAAGCAAAATTGTCTAATCTACAGTTAATTCCTATCTAACAGCATTAAAACTATTAAATGCCTTCTTATCTATATTACAATACAAGTGTGCTTCTTATGAATGCTTTCATTCAAACGACGGCGCAACAGTCTTTTCAAAGGAATTCAAAATTGTATGTGCTGGCGCTATCCAGTTGTTCTTCTCTTTCCACGTGTTGGCTTGCTTGATGAAGTCGTAGATGCTCCTGCATCATACTCCTCGGCTCAAAAAAATTCATGGGCTCCTGTCCATGAGCTCCCGCACACTATGCCCATGCTTTTGTATCACTGCCTCTGTCTCCCAGCTGGCATCCTCCACTGGGTGGTTCCTCCATTTCACCAGATATTCAAAATACTGCTTTCTTTTGGTCTTCCTGCCTACTCTCTTGTCCAGTATGCACTCCATCTGAGGTTTCTGCGCAACTGGCAATTGCTTCTGCCACTAGATCACTGGTTCTTCAACACTTCCAGCTCCTGCATCTTCGGCCTTGTATGGGTATAAATCCGAAATGTTGAAAATCGGAGATATCCCGATGCCCTCTGGCAACTCAAGCTCATATGCATTCTCCCTTAATTTCTTCAGGACTTTACATGGCCCAATTTTCTTCATCTTGAGCTTGTTATATGTTCCCCTTGGGAACCTCTCTTTCCTCAAGTGTGCCAGAACCATGTCCCCAACTTCGAACTGAAGCTGCCTCTTTCTTTGATCAGCTCTGCGCTTATATTCCTGATTCACCTTTTGCAGTCGCTGCTTCACCTACGCGTGAAGTTCCTGCATTGCTTCAGTGAATTCCTCAGCTCTCGCGCTGCTAGTTTCAACCTGTTCTAACTCCCTGAGCTCAGAAACTCCTCTTGGCTGTGTCCCATACAAAATCTGAAATGGGCTCTTACCTGTACTCCGATTCACCGAATCATTGTACACAAATTCTGCCTGTGGTAGGATCTGATCCCAACTGCTGTGATGCTATGTCACTAGGCTCCTCAACAGATCCCCCAAGCTCCTGTTGACCACTTCGGTTTGCCCATATGTCTGTGGATGGTAGGCAGAACTGAATGCCAGATCAGTCCCTAGCTTCTTCCATAGCATCCTCCAAAAATGACCTATGAATTTCGTGTCCCGATCCGAGACTATGCTTCTCGGCAATCCATGCAATCGCACGATCTCTTTAAAAAACAAGTTCATGATGTGGGTTGCATCGCTGGTCTTATGACACGGGATGAAATGTGCCATCTTCGAGAATCTGTCCACCACTACAAAAATGGAATCAACTCCTCGCTGTGTTCTCGGTAAACCCAACACAAAATCCATACTGATCGCCTCCCATGGCCTCTCAGGGATGGACAATGGCTGATAGAACCCTGTGTTCTGCTTTCATCCTTTTGCATGTTGACATATCCGTCACCTGTCAACAAACTGTTTAACATCTGCTCGCATGCCAGGCCAATAATAAGATTCGCTCAGCTTGGCGAATGTTTTGTCATGTCCGAAATGACCTGCTAAGCCTCCGCTGTGCTTTTCCTTCATCAAATTCTCTCTCATAGAGCAATCTGGAATGCACAATTGATTGCCCCAAAACAGCAATCCATCCTGGATCAGGTAGTCTATCCAAGGACTCTGATCCCTGAGAACTGGGTTCTCGGTTGCCTCGTATGCCCCACCAAAGTCTGCATCACCTGCATACATATCTTTCAGATTCTCAAAACCCAAGGTTTTGACTCTGAACTCCTGCAACAACAAGCACTTCCTGCTCAAGGCATCAGCTACCTTGTTCGCAGTCCCCGAAATGTGCTTGATCACGAATGTGAAATTTTGCATGTACTCTACCCACTTTGCATGCTTCTGATTCAACTTCTCCTGTTGACTCACGAACTGCAATGCGTGATTATCGTTGTACAAAATGAATTCCTTGGGTATCAAGTAATGCCTCCACTTTTTCAATGCATGTATGATGGCATAGAACTCCTTATCATACGTGGAGTATTTCAACTTTGCATCATCCAACTTCTCGCTGTAATATGCAACAGGTCTGTCATCTTGACTCAAAACCCCTCCAACAGCATACCCACTGGCGTCACATTTCACTTGGAAGGTTTTCTGAAAATCCGGCAGCACCAGAATTGGCTGCTCAGTAATCTTCCGCTTCAACAGATTGAAGCTCCGTTCAGCCTCTGTTGTCCAATGGAAAACCTTATGCCGCTTTTTCACAGTGTCCATCATTGCGGCGCTAATTCCATTGAAGTTTCGAATGAACTTCCTATAGAAACTAGCCAGTCCGTGGAAGCTTCTCACCTCGAAAACATTTCTCGGCGATGGCCAAGTCCTGATTACTTCAACCTTCTTAGGATCCATCTTCAATTCATTTGCCGAGATTACAAAACCCAGATAAATGAGTTATGTCTGCATGAAGGAACACTTCTTCAAATTAATCAGCAGCTTCTCCTGCTGTAACCTTCGCATCACAATGGCCAAATGCCTCAAGTGTTCAGCTCTAGTCTTGCTGAAAATCAGTATGTCGTCCAAGTATACGACTACAAATTTGCCAATGAATTCCTGCAGGACTTCATTCATCAGCCTCATAAAAGTGCTTGGCGCATTTTTCAAACCAAACGGCATGACCAGCCATTCGTACAAACCCTCGTTTGTTTTGAATGTTGTTTTCCACTCATCTCCCTCTCTCATCCGGATCTGATGATATCCTCTCTTGAGATCTATCTTTGAAAAATAATTTGCCCCACTTAGGCAATCCATCAAGTCGTCCATTCTCGATAATGGGAACCTGTACCTGATGGTGATCTTGTTTATGGCCCTGGAGTCTTTACACATCCTCCAGCCTCCATCCTTCTTTGGACTCAGTACTGTCAGAACAGCACATGGACTAAGACTCTCTCTCACTAGTCCCTTGTCCTACAGATCTTGTACTTGCCTTTTGACCTCCTCGTTCTCCTGAGGTTTCAACCTGTACGCTGCCTTATTTGGAAAACTTGCTCCGGGTATGAGGTCAATGTGGTGACTCACACTCCGCATCGGTGGCAACGAACAAGGTAGTTCGTCCACGATGATATCAGCGAATTCTCCCAGCAGTTCCTGAATCTCCTCTGGCAAGTCGTCCACTCTTGTGCTTGTCAGGACAATTCTTGGCTTCCTGACAACAAAGAACTGTGGATCCTCATCCTTCTCCAGCTCTGTGAGAAGTTCCTTCCCACTCATGAGAAGTATCGCGCTGGTTACTTCCGGCTCCACCTTCTTATCCTTCCCCGGGAGCAATGTATGTGTTTTCCCATCCTTCTCCAAGGTATATGTGTTCATCCTCCTATCATGAACAACATTTCTGTCAAACTGCCATGGTCTTCCCAATAATACATGACAAACATCCATGGGAATGACATCACACAGGATCTCATCCCTATATTCACCCATTTTAAAATTAACCAAGCATTGTTTTGTAACACATACCTAGTGTCCTTTTTGCAACCATCTCACTTTGTATGGACTCGGGTGTTTGTTCATTTTCAGCTCCAGCTTCTCCACCATCTCGGTCGAAACGAGATTGTCGGTACTCCCACTGTCCACTATGACCTTGCATTTCCAGCCCTTGGTCTTGCAAGTCGTTCTGAACAGTCGGCATCTTTGAGCTGTGTCCTCCACCTCTTTCTCAGGTTTCAAAAGGACCTTATGCACTGTCAGTGACTTCCCACTTCCAGTGTCTTCATCCTCCACGTCATGCCTCTGCGCCTCTGCGACGTGAGCTTTTCCTCTGTCCATCTTCCTATCTGGACAATCCACGGATTTATGACCGTCTTTACCACACGTGAAACATGTGATAATTCCTCCATGGCCCCTTCCTCTACCTCGGGTACGAGGAAATGTATTGGCATCAGCATAATCTCCCTGTTGATCTATTTGCTGTCTCCTTGGCTCAGAAATTTGCCGCCTCTGCTGTGAGGTTCCACCTCTTTCAGCTTTTCCCTAAGGCTTCTTCCAATCCTCCTTGGCCTTTTGAGTTCCCTCTTGGGCAACTGCTTTGCCTCTAGGCTGGCTTCTGCCTCACCCTCGCTGTCCCTGCTTGCGGTTCAGCTTCTCTTCAGCTTTTAGAGCCATCCGGTACGCATCCTCAACTGTTCGGATGGTGACCATGCTCAATTCATCCTGAATGTCGTACCTGAGACCATTCAGGTATCTTGCTACCTTTTCATCATCACTCTCCCGATGACCAGCTCGGATGTTGAGCCTGTAGAACTCCTCGGTGTACTCCTTCACCGTCATCAACTTCTGTCTCAGGTTTTGCATGCACCTGAACAGAGTGATCTGGTAGTCCCTCGGAATAAATTTCGCCTTCATCTTGGCGATCATCCGATCCCAGCTTTTGATCTTTTGTTTGCCTTTTGAACGTCTGTCTGCCTGCAGCTCGTCCCACCATAAGGCTGCATGTCCCTTCAACTTCGTGACGGCATGCCTTATCTTCTTGTCCTCTTCGATGTCTTCGTAATCGAAGTAGGTGTCGAGTGCTCGGATCCAATCCAGCAACTCTTCTATGTTTAGACTTCCCTCATAGACAGGAATGTCCATCTTTGTCTTCGAGCTCATTCTGGAGATAGCTCTGATCAACCGCTCGGTTGAAGCATCTTCTGCTGAGACCTCTTCGGCGTCGTGTCCAGCTTCTTCTTCAACCTCGGAATCGCTGAACTCTGCTGTACCATCTCCACGCCTCTGGGTGGTCTCCATTTCTTCGAGTCTCGCCCTAAGATCTCGTATTTGGCGTTCCATTTCTGGATTCCCTGCTAGACTACCCCTTCTTTGGGCATCCCTGTCCTCACGATCAGGTGACTGCCTCTCTCTCCTGGGCGGCATTATGTATCTGCTTCTCTCTGCTACCTGAACAAAGAGAACTCCACAACCTCGCTCTGATACCACTTGATTGCAACCTGCCCTCAACGGCATGATCGCTCTCACCCGAACCTTCAAGAACATGGCCCGAAGAGTTAACAACTCTTCCAACTCCCTCGGGAGTCTGTTACCCACAGTACACTTTCCTCGGCGATCTCCCTTTCACAAGTCGGGAAATCGGGTTTCGCAGACTCGCGAACCTGGTGTGCACCTCCCGTGCAATATGAAACTCCGAATCTCGATTCCCGATGTCAACGGTCAACCCTGCTATGTATCGGGGATTTCCCTATTGGGAAATCGGTAGATGAAAGGTGGTGATTTACTCGCCTTTCAAAACCCCGAACGTCGATATGTGATGCCACGTGCTGTCCTCCGCTTCGTCTCCGTGGGACCCGTCGCAACTTAGGACTTCGCTATTTCTATGTGCTCCCTTCGACTCCGAAAATTCCGAAGTGTCGAGTCCCAACTCCCCGGGATCTCGTGCCACCTGTCCCTCCGATGATCGACGGCTCCGATTAAATCGGGAAATCGCAACTCGCGATTTCGACGTGCATGCAACTCTTGCACTCACCAACCCCGATATGCCAATATTCGATGACAAACGAATTCTTTCATGCACCTGCGAGTTAACCTCCTCGCAACTCCTCCGTGATCTGACGGTCTGCGGGAGTTCGTGACTCTCCACAACCAATTCAAGTCGTCAATTCTCTTCCTCTTGAAGAGTTCTCCGCTTCACCAGCTTCGTCCGATGCAACTGAAGCAAAGGTGTTATCCTTCCTGAGCTTTTTTTTCTCTGGTTCCTTCAGAGACCTCTCACGCACTTCCTGTGCTCGACTTCCAACAGCTCTCAAAGAGTTGAAGTCTTCCAGGCCCTGTGCTTTCACAGTCACAGCAACCCCGGCCTTTCTTTTCTCAGGCTTGCTCCTGAGACTTCAATCCGACCTGCACTTCACCTGCACGGCTCGAATAACCCAACACAACGTTGGTCGACGAGAATAAGAGCTTCACTATTGAACCTCCTCAACGCACTCTATGCGGAGGAATTCGACTGCACTCTATGCAGGAATCTCCTGGTTTGAACAGTGGAACAATTGGAACTTATTCTCTCATTCTCTCAGGTTTCGGACCTGATATGCAATCACATATGCAGCATAAAGAAGATAAGCATAAAAAGAAGCAAGTATGCAACAGCATAATATCAACAACACACAGAGATCAAGCACATCCATGGAATTGAATCAAAGCTTTCCTATTAATTCAATGTCTGTACATGGGCTTCTTCACGAGCTCTTCCTGCTCTGCTCTCTCTTCTCTCAATGCTAATTCTGAATAATCTGAATGTGTTTTTTACAATGTACAAAGGAGGGTGCCTATATTCCGTTTTCCCTCTTGAAAGAAAAATTGTCTAATCTACAGTTAATTCCTATCTAACAGCATTAAAACTATTAAATTCCTTCTTATCTATATTACAATACAAGTGCGCTTCTTATGAATGCTTTCATTCAAACGACGGCGCAACAGTCTTTTCAAAGGAATTCAAAATTGTATGTGCTGGCGCTGTCCAGCTGTTCTTCTCTTTCCACGTGCTGGCTTGCTTGATGAAGTCGTAGATGCTCCTGCATCAGTTAGCCAAAGGCTCTAATTGAGCCCCCAAAATGAATATCCTCGACTATATCTTTCCAACGAGCTATCGTGCACCCCAAACGGAGATCGTATGCCAAAGTTACACCCCCAACATAGTTACCAACTTAACGAGAACTCTATAGAGTTCTCATTTTTTTTTTGGGGGGGGGGTTCAATTTGAAACCCCATTTTTAAAAATGGTGCTATCACTAGCACCACCCCCCCCCCTGTTTTTAGGAGGTTTTTCAATATTTTAAATTTTTCAATCCACGGTGTTTCCACATTATTTTTTTAAATGCTTATTTTTCATCTATTTTCAATTTTTTCTAAAATTTTTATTTTTTATTTTTTATTCAACAGTGTTTTTAGTCATTTTTTCATGCTTCTTTCAATCTTAGAAATATTTTACCATTTATTTTTTTGAAGTTACGATTTTTCATATAATTTTGTCTCCTTGATTAATTTATTGTTTCATACTTTTTAAATATAGTGGAAAACATCATTTTTAACACATTGTTTACCTTTACTTCAATACATCGGGAAAAAAAATGTAGTTAAATAACACTATTTTTGAATATTTAGCAAAAAAATACACATTTTATAGTCATATATAATAAAAAAACCTATACATTTTGGTACATATTCCTTAAAATAACATGTCAAATAAAGCATTTTTATGGACATAATTGAACAAAAAAAGTCCAAATTTTATAAAAAAAAATTATGATTTTCTTTCATATTTTTATATATTTGAAGTAAAAA
>ML778637.1:1854196-1870196 GCA_009831015.1 Picea engelmannii | reverse complement strand
GGGGGGGGGGGATTTTGGAGGGAATTTTTTTTATTTTTCGAGGGGGGGCATTTAGAGGGAAAAGATCATTATGCATGTTATAATAATGTCATAGGAAGGGTCAGCATTTGTATCATTCTATGTTCTGAGAGAAAAGGGATGGCTTTGTCAGATAAAGAAGATTTTATTTTTGAGACATCAGCAAATTGTTCGCATACCTCTTCTGTTGGGACTAGGAAATATGATAGGAATGTTTGTAATACAAATGAGGCGTCGTATTTTTTAGCTAGTCAAAATTTTGATCATAGTGTAAGCAATTGTATTCAACATGTTCATCATGAAAGTCCTAAATCAGAGGATTTTGAAGGCACCAATGATGAAGAGGAGGAATATGATGGTGATAAATATATTCAGTAGTTTAATAGTAATGAAAATAATCAAAATGTAGGTCAAAGTGGAGACTATGATCAACATTTAAATGATTGGGATGAAAATTTTCCTCCAAGTGACGAGTTTCAAGGTACCGATGAAGATTTCCAAGGCACCAATGAAAATGATGGATAAATTCCCTTAACTGGAAATTTTAAAAGCAGTGAAGATGATTATGATAATGGTGGACACTTTTTCTCGAGTGGGGAATTTAAAGACAACAATGTCGGTGATGATGAATTTCCTCCAAGTGAGGATTTTGAAGGTACTGATGAAGATTTTCCTCCAAGTGAAGATTTCCAAGGCACAAATGAGGATGATGAAAAATCCCCCCCAATTGGGGATTTTAAAAGTAATGATGATGATTATGGAAATGTTGGACATTCTTTCTCGAATGAGGAATTTAAAATAAGAAATGTTGGTGATAATGATTTTCCTCCAAGTGAGGATTTTCAAGGTACCGATGAGGATAATGAAGATTTTCTTCCAAGTGAGGATTTTCAAGCCAATAATGAGTATGATGAATAATATCTCTCGAGTGGCGATTTTCAAAGTAGTGAAGATGATTATGCCATTGGTGGACACTCTTTCCCGAGTGATAAATTAAAAAGCAACAATGTTAATGTTGATTTTCCTCCAAGTGAGGATTTTCAAAATACTGATGAAGATTTTCAAGGCACTAAGCAAAATGATGAAATTTTTCACTCAAGTGGAGATTTTTAAAGCAATGAAGATGATTATGTTAACGGTGGACATAATGTTGATGGTAATTTTCCTCCAAATGATTATGTTGATGATGATGTTCTGAATTATTCAACTGCAACAAATCAAGATGATCAACATTCTCTAGTTCAGTCTCCTTACAATGTTTTGCTTGATACTCCTTGTGGTGATAAGGAAAATCCTTCTAGTGATGATGATGATGAAATATTGGAAACATTGCAAAGAAACATTGTGTCTAGTACCAGGATTAGACCTTTTTATATCAATCCAAACCATTCTAGTTATACAACGTCTAGGAAAGAATTTCTCACTAAATCAATTTCCATAAGTGAATTGATTTCAAGTGAATGTTGTGAAAATAATTGTTTGAAAAGCATGGACTACATGTCTGCCTTGAATAAAAGGAAGACATATGTGTCACTGAATAAGAGCGTGCAAAATTCATATTTGATGGGGTGCCTGATATCCACCAATATAAGATATGATTAGTGCATTGGGAATATTTTACTTTGCAGAAAGGCTTTCAAAAAAAATCACTCAATTGGTAATCTTCGTCTATCAAGAATCCAAACAAGGTTGGAAAAAAATCCTTCATTTTATTCAAAGGTACATCATGGAAGAGATAGTGGGACATTAAAAAACATTACATTGCCATGGATGTGTGATTTCTTTTCCAAACATGGAGTGTATGCCAGATAGAGACACAATACATATTCCAAATAATTTCTCAAGGAGGGAAATCTACAACTTGTACAAAGGATATGTTGAAGGTGTTGAAGGAAATGGTAATTTTATTACATATGCATATTTTACAAGAATATGGAAGAAACAATTCGACAATGTATGTATTCCTAAGAAGTCAAGGATGGGGATTTGTATTATATGTGCTACTCTTAAATCAAGAAGAGATAAATCTGAAGCGGTTGAAAGAGGTATGTATTTACTATTTTGTTTTTGTTTTTTTAATTTAATAGTTATCAACTATGAAAACACATGATCAATATTTTCATTTTATGCCATGTGTAGATTCCATAGTCAAAGCACTTCAAGAACATTGGAATCAACAATCAAGTGAAAGAAAAAAGTTGTACAAAAATCAGAAGAAGTGGTATGATGCTCCAAAAAAATATTTAGGTATGATAATTGATGGCGTTGACTAGAAGAAAACACTTCTACCACATTTTGTTCGTACACCCAAAAATTTACAGGAGGAGAATTTCATTCAGTTTCACTTGGTTGGTTGTATATTTTAAATGGAAAAATGTGTCCAAGGGTTTACTTCATAGCTCCAAATATTCATAATGATGAAAATATGACCATCACCATAATTCATCATGTGTTCACTCACTGGTTTGGAAATATTCCTCAAGTTCTCTATCTACAGTTGGAAAACACTAGTCATGAAAATAAAAATCAAATTGTGTTTGGATATCTAAGCATGTTTGTTGAAATGGGAATCTTTCAAAAGGTGAAAGTTGGTTTCCTTCTTGTTGGACACACTCATGATCATATTGATCAAATTTTCAGTCGTTTTTCAGTAACATTGAAGAGAAAAAATGTTAGAAGTCTACCATCATTGATTGAATGTATTAAGAAAACATACATTCCAGAGCCTGATTTTCATATATTAGAAGAAATTGTTGACATGTGAAGATTTATTCAGGAATCGCATAGTGAAGAAAAATGTATTGAGCATCTTTTAGGTAGCTAGAGAGGTAGTGGAGGTCATTGAATGTAAGGTGGACTAGGTCCACTATATTATTAAATAAGGCCCACTGTGATAGTTAGATATAATAAATGTAAGAGGACTTCTTAGAAGGTTATGCTTCTAGAAGATTCCTCCTCTAGAATGTTCTTAGGTGATACTAGCACTATATAAAGGGGTTAAAACAATGTAATGGGATATGAAGAAAAGTATTGTATTTGGAACGGTAGCTCAATAAGAGGAAGCCCCCTCAAAGAGGCAAGTGAATAGGAGAGGATCTCTTCCATAATAGGATCCATTGTATGGTGTTGCCCTACCTCAAGGGTTTGATATAATAAAGTGGTGGTTTTCTATATTGTTCTATGAATCTTTGTGGACTTTTTGTATGAAATTATTTGGTTCTTAACAAGTGGTATCAAAGCACTTTCCTTGGTAGGAAGTGTGGGCAAATATTTTTATTTTTTGCAGATTTATTTTTTCAGAAAAAAAAAAAAAGGGTCGCGACATTCCAGACGATTTATATAGGTTTTGGTGTAAAAAATTTAAAACCTAGTTTTATATATAAGTTCATCTCAAAAAAACACCAAAGTTAAAAAACAAATCACCTGAAACGAAATCTAGGAAGTCAAGTTATTTGCATTTTAAAATCTGCAATTTTCAGGGGGGTTTTTTCGCAGACAATCGCGTGATTTTTCTGATGTTTGTAGCATCTGGGTCTTAATTTTTCAAAACAAATTGCATATTTGAGTTCCTCTCACAATTTCATCCAATTTTGAAAAAATATTGTCCAAATCGGAGCTCTAGAAGTGAAGATATCATTGATTTTAAATCAGTTATTTTTAGGGGTTTTTGTGACGGTGACGGGACTGTAGAGTTCATAACTTTTTATAGGGTGCTCAGATTGCTACCATATCAACACCATTGGATAAATTATTTTAGCTATCTAGAAAGGTAGTGGATTTCTTTGAATGTAAGGTGGACTAGGTCCACTATATTATTAAATAAGGCCCACTATGGTAGTTAAATATAATAAATGAATAATTATATATAATAAATATAAGAGAAATTCTTAGAAGGTTGTGCTTCTATAAGATTCCTCCTCTAGAATTTTCTTAGCTGATGGTAGAACTATATAAAGGGGTTGAAACAATGTAATGGGATATGAAGAGAAGTATTGTATTTGAAGTTGAAGCTCATTAGGAGGTTTCCCCCTCAAAGAGGCAAGTGAACACGAGAGGATCTCTTCCATAATAGGATCCATTGTATGGTGTTTCCCTACCTCAAGGGTTTTATATAATAAAAGTGTGATTCTTCTATATTGTTCTCTGAATCTTTGTGGAGTTTTTGTATGCAAGTATTTGGTTCTTAACAGTAGTTTAATGACATTAGATTCCAACATCAATTTTGTTTCAAACAAATTGATGGGAAAACACCTATATGGGGAAAGCAGTATTTAACTACTACAAAATGGGGGTCTTCATCAAGTTTATCATTTATGAAGTTCATTCTAGATCATTCAACATTTGCATCAAATTTATTATTTTTACAATCAGTTGTTGAAATCCATAATGCATGGAGGTGTAATAGAGATGTAGATTATTTTGAATGTCTGGAAGAAATAAAAAAATTCCATTAAGTATACATATGAGTACTTTGATGTTGTTGATTATGTTTGGTGGGAGTATTTTTTCAATAGTCAAAGTGACATAATTTCAAGCTCAACAAATGAAGATACAATGTTGAAGACTCCATTTCATTGGCCACAAAATATGCTAAATGAATCTAAAGAAACACACGTTGTTGAAGTTCAAAAAGAATCTGAAGGTGCTATTGAGTTTACACAAGCATAGGAAAGAGAAATTTGTATTGGTTTACGAAGGTCACGTGCACAACGTGATTCCATGGAAGACCTTTACAGGGGTTCAGTACAAGATATTAAGGAGGGTAGCATGATTGCAGTTTTAGCGACTGAAGATCCACATGGTTATTCATTATGGATTGGAAAGGTTATAAAGATTGAGAAATAAAATGATGATGTTATTACAATTGAAATGCATTGGTATGCAACAAGTACACACCCATTCAATGGTGTGTACAAGCCGGAGATGGTGGTTGAGAAAAATGTCAATAGAAAGAGAAAAAGAAAGGGTCAAAATACGACTCGTCATTGCACTGACCTCTTAAAATTAGATGATGTTGGCATACTTATTTATGACTTCAATTTGACAAAGAGAGGAACTCTTCACTCCAAGACAACAAATATTATCAAGATGTTGTTGCCACAAGAAATAAATGCAAGATGGGAGTTTGTTGAACCTAGTTGTAGATCTAAAAGGCATTTGACATCTGAAATGTTGGGCATGCATGTAGACTCAGATGGTGCATTCATCAACAATAGATAAGAGTATGGATCATCTACATCTTCATCAAATCATTCATATGAAGACAATGTAGACTCTGATGGTATTTCAGAAACTATTAGTCAATCTGAATAAGTGTATGAAACATTTTATGCATTTTTTTATACATATGATGTTTGTATGGTAACTAGAAATGAGCATTGAACTTACATATGATCTTACATGAAGTTATGAATCTTTTGTTATGTTTTATGAATGATATATTTTTTATTATGAATAATATAATAAAATTGCTTAGCTCATATGTTTTGAATATGAACAATATAGCAATACTTTTAAGAAATAATTTATGTTTCATTCCATGTAACTTGTATTTACTTTTTTTTATTATAAATAAAAAATTATTAAAAAGTGACGTTGAATTTTTAACATATGTTATAATATTTTCATGGAATTATGTATTACCTTGTGCTTTGAGTGATAATAAGATTTTTAAAGTAAATATTTAAGGGTTGATTTTGTGATTTTGTTTATAGTAATGATGAGTTATTTTACCACTTTATAAAAATGTGTCATTTTCATACCTCAATTTTAGAATGGGTGTTACCGGTAGCATTACTTTTCAATTTGAAGGTTGATTTTGAGGTTTTGGTTTTAATGGTACCAAGTGATAAAAATACGATTTCAAATGATCTCAAATTTTAACGTTTTGAAAAGAAAAAGAAACATATTTTTTAGGTGTTAATTTTAAGGTTTTTCTGAGCTATTGTCTGAGTTTTGAAGGCCATGTTTGAAAAATGTTGTAATTTTGACCCCGTTTAAAAAAATGGTGCTACCGGTAACACCACTTTTTGATTTGGGGGTTGATTTTGATGTTTTTTATGCAAACATATGGGTTTTTTGGGCCAGAGTTCTCGTTTTGAGGTCACAGTTCTCATTAAGTCGGTAACTATGTTCCCGGGGAAGTTGATACACCAAACTACCCAAAACAGGGTCCACAAAATTGTTGGCTTTTCATCTTTCGGGGTTAGGGTTTTGGATTTTCTTTATGTTAAAAAGGCCTTTAGAGCCTCATTGTAATTCATCTTCTTGTGAATGTGAGTAGTCATCACACCTCTTCCTAGAGATAAGTTGCCACCATTCTAGCTAGTCTTTCACTATGTATTTCTACAGTTTTGTACATTTCACTCTTGAATAGAAATTGTGTATTATTGTATCTATATGTTTATGGTTGCATCTCTGATATATTTCTATTATATTATTGGATATGTGAGATATCTCTGTACATTTCGTTATTATATCTCTACTCTCATTTCATGCCAAAATAAATTGGATCAAGTCCCATGATAAACTAGTTATCTCCTCAAGGCACTTGAAGTTGTGCAACAATTTCATATTGGTGTGTATTTACAAACACTTATCATTATAACGATATATGTTTTCTGAGATAGGATAAGTTTCTCTACAAATAAGAAAGTGTACTTCTTAAAAGGTTATAAAACAAAATATTATTATCTTTCTATATTTTAAACTCGCATGATCTTCTATAATTTGACAGTCTAATTAGTTCTAGTAGGAGTCCCATTTTTTTTAAATTCTAAGTTTTAGATATTGAGCTTGCACAAGTGTATAAAAGGAGACATTTTGAGATTCGGTTGAGAAAGGATTGTAGAATACTTGGATTTATGGTTTGATTTCTTTGTTGTCTACACTCTCCTTAGTTATTTAGTCAAATGGGTTTGAACAACAACATTGAGTTGGCATTAGCCAACTTGGATCTTAATGAACCAATGTTAAAGCCAACCACTTTTGATGATGGAAATCCTCTTAAGTGGTCATCCTCCACACCAATAGATGCAGATATTGAATTGGATATAGATGGGGAGGAGGATGGAGGAGAGAGCACTAGAAGTAGTGGTGATATGGATTACTCTACCATGGAGGAAGAGGACTAACGATCTATGAGATGTGTTCATCTATGGTTCTAATTTATACCATATCTGTATGTGTCGTTAGCATTCTCACCTATAGTATCAGTGAGTATCTATGTAATACATTTTTGTTTCGATGGAATCAAATGACTCAATGAGAAAACCACAATTTATGGTTCTAACTTCTAAACCTCTATTTTATGTGTATTGAATATTTTGATTTATTGTGTGGTTGATCATCTTTTCGATCTTTATGTCTATATTTCATTTGTGTATTTGTAATTCATAATGTGTGTGTGTCCCTCCTATCGTGTTTTGGGGGCCAACAAGTCTCATGTCAAATACTCATAGCCACATGTCTTGTCCCAATGTCATGTGAGTTAAATCATCATTTAAATAATAAAGAGTGAAATTTTTATAGCAAAAAAAAGAAATGAACAAGGCTCAATCCACCATTTATGTCCAAACATCCTCTTATCGGTTCTCTACATCTATGTGTTGTGAGAAAAAATTAACATGCTACATCATCTATGGGAATGTGATGGAAGCATCCTAGTTGAAATCTTGTACTAACTTTTCCAAACAAAGAAATGAAAATATATATGTGTTTCTCCAATTTTCACTAAAATAATGTTTTTTGGCCATGAAATGCATTTGGAATATAACAGAACAATTCATGTTTCACTTTTCCTCCTATGATTGTTTCTGGTTTACAAAAATCCAACTTCAACTTCCTTAATGTACTCAAACTAGTCTGTTGTATGTGAGAAAAGACAAAAGTAAGGGTTTTGGAGGGCTATATAGAGAAAAAAAAAAAGGCAAGGTGAGGGTGGTGGGACCCTCACCTTACATTAAAGAAAATAAGCAGAAATGTTATTTTTCTTGTGTTTTTATGAGAGAACACCTTCATAGGGTGTATCCTAGAATACATCCAAGTCTCAAAAGCATCCCATTTCTATCAAAGATTTCCATGGTGAGATCCCAAGTGTTGGGGGTATAGGGGATGACATTAACCTTCATGATGAAGTCTCCAATGCTTACTAGCCAAGATGAGATTGAATAATTTTAAAATGGAAGAACATCTTCAATGATATAAAGGGTACTCACTAATAATCCTATGAAAAATTTACTCAATTAGCATTGATGGGGACTAGTACCTTGAAAGGGTACAAATTTGGTCAAATTCAAATGAGAATGTATGGTTTCATGAGATCGAGAAAGTTTGTAGGGTTGAAAGAAACTGCAACCCTGCTTGAAATATCAAAATGAAGTTGCAATATTGATCAAGGTTGTAAGGCATAACGTTGCAAAGGGGTGCAATCCAACAAGCCAAAGTTGTGAGATCCATGTAAGGCCATGGCCCCCAAGATTGCAAAGTTACCAATGTGACCAAATAGTGGAATAGTTGAAGATTCACTCTCTCAAGTCACAAGAAGAGAAGGCATACAATCCTTATCGTGGAGGTAAATATAATGTTATTGTAATTGGAAGACACAACTTCCCACTAGTTGAGCATAAAATTTGAAATGCACCCTTGCAGAGAATCCACAATAGTCCAAAAGTTATAAGACCACACTATAGAATATGAAAAATACCCGCAAAATAATTGCATGAGAGGAAGTAGAACAATAAAGGTATTTGGCCTTCCAACTCTATTTCTATTGATACTCTAGTCCAATGAAATTATTGCATACATATGCATGTAATTGTATAAGTTAGAGGAAACACTTGGAAAAGTTTTTTTCTTTCCTAGTATAGATATTACAATTTTTTGTGTAGGATTTGACATATATGTGTTTTTTTTGGTTTGTTCTAAATTTAATATTTGAATTTTAGGTATTTATATTAAGAATAAAAAGTATTAAATTCATCACCTTACAAAATCATTTAAACAATAATTTGAACACACATATAACAATTAAAAACAACAAGACTAAATCCATGGGCATATAACATTTTATAGAATCATATCACCTCCATGGTAACGGATATAATTGTAACACACTCGGCCCCCAAGCTTGGGTCACGCCACTACTAAAACGACCCAATAAAAAAAATTGGATGTCAATTTTCGATGTGGAAATAACACAAAGCATGACATTCAAACTCACGCAATTGTCGATACTAACTAAAAACATAAATGCAATTACTTTAAATGTTCACAACAACAACTAAACACATACAACAACATTCGGCCACATAAATAGATATTTGAATGCATCATTCTACTTACATCAAGCAACAATAACAAAAATAACTAAGAGTAAAATGCACAACAATTATCTCAGCATTTAACATAAAATAACACAACAGATAAGAACACTTGTCTTAGTAAATATGCAACTTGTTGCAGAGGACAAACAATCCCCCCAACCATAGACTTGTTTTTCTAGTTCTCAACAGCAAGTCACCCCCGAGTTGGGGCTATGAATCCACAAGAGATGGTAGTCCTAAAGGTTGGCTATTGTCCCCTCTCAAAAAATAACTCCCATAGCTAATTACAATCCACCATTTCTATTTCACCTCAACCTGCACAACCCAAGGAATGGGATCCCCTTTTCTTCCATGCAATCCCTCAGGTTATCACACTTCCCTTTGGGTCTCCAGCACATATTGGAAAGAAAATCTCTCTATTGGAGACTCCAGGAATCTAAAGTTGCAATAGGAATTCACACAACAGCAAATACTTTCTCTCTTGACAATTTCTTGAACAGAAAATTACTCTTGGCCCTACAGCCTCTCTTACCATGAAATTACAGCTCAAAAATAGCTACCATACATGCCCACTATGGCTTCCTTCAAGCTTCAACACTCAGAACACTCTTGTTGTCCAGAAACATGCCTGTAAAAAATAATCTCCTTCCCCATACAAATTTCCTTCTTCTCCCATGCTTTCTTGACTCACACCCTACCGAAGGTTTATTACTCATCCCTCATGCTCTCAATAACTATGGGATTTGACTTCTCACACCTTCCCTCTTACATGAATTCAATGATTGGATCAAGAACACTCAACAGAAAAATAGAAGGTTCAAAGTAAGGATAATTTAGAAAGATGGTTGGGTTTAATCGACATGGGTAAACTCTCCCCCTTGGACCCCTTCCCTCTCTTGTGGATATTAATCTCCCTAGTCTCCCTCTATGTCCATCTGCAGCTTGTAATACATTTTATTTATTATATTCAATATAAATCATTTACATATTACATTTCTCGGCCCTCAGCCATACATCATACTTACAATTTACATTGCTTATTTGGGGATTAAAAATGGGGATGTTACATTCCCCTTCCCCTAGCAATTGCATTTTCATCAATGCACATCACCATACAATTTACATATTGACATCTATAAAATGTTACATCAAAATACTTTGATGATTTTTTACTTAATGAATCACGCGGCAATTCCAACCAGCAACTCTCTTTTTCCCTCAACCCTCACATCCCAAGGAATGGGATCCAACATCGGTCGGATAGGATTCTTATAGTTGTGGCTCCAGGAACTCCAGCTACCAAAATGGATTCTTCATTCGCTTATGTACAAATGTGCATTCAGTTTTCTTCAAAATTTGTAAAAAATTGTGAGTATGCTTCCTACATGGCTTGCTCATGCTCCCATGTAATATCTTTAGGATTGTAGCAGGTTCATTGAAAATTTACCAAGTGGATGGATTTTTTCCTAAGCACTTTGAATTTCCAGTCTAGGATGTGTATTGGTTCCACTCGAAAGTCCCTTTTGTGTTCCACATGGATCATAGTCCAATCAATCACATGGTTAAGATCAAGTACATACATTTTTAATAAAGACACATGAAAAACTTTATGAATTCTAATGGATGCAAGTAATGTTAGCATGTATGAACCTGGTCCTATCATTTCTAAAACTTCAAATATCCCATAGTATCATTCTACCAACTTTGGGAAACTTCCCAATTTCATCTAGCTCCTCTTGGATTTAACTTTTAAAAACACATGCTCTCCCACTTTGAATTCTCTATGTGTTTTTATTTTATCGGCATAGCTCTTCTACTTGTCTTGTGTAACTTTCAAATATTTCTTGATCTTTACCATGTGATCTTCCATTTCCCTTAACAATTCTGGCCCAAGCATGGCTCTATTTGTTAGGTTATCCCAGCTCACTGGTGTGTTGCATTTTATGCCATACAATGTTTCAAATGGGCTCATGTTCAATGATTATTGATACTCATTATGGTAAGAAAATTCAACTAAATGGATACAGTCCTCCCACCTAAAAGGATTTTCTTACATACATTCTCAACATATATCCAATTATCTAATTAATCCACTATGCTTTCCCATCTAACTTTGGGTGATATGTTGTACTGAAATTCAAATTGGTCCCAAGTCCTTTAAACAACCCTTTCCAAAAATTGGAAGTGAAATTAGGATCTTAGTTCAAAACTATTTCCTTAGGCACACCATGTAGCCTAGCAATTTCTTTCATGTAAATTTCTGCAATATTTGGTGTCTTACGAGTTACTTTTATAGGAACGAAATGCGCATCCTTTGTAACCTTGTCCACCACTACCATGATGGAATCATGTTTCCTTTTTATCCTGTAAAATTTGGTAATGAAATCAATAGTAGCAACTTCCCATTTCCATTAGGGAATGGTAAATGGTTGCAACAATCCCACTAGATGTTTATGCTCATCCCTTACCTTCTAATATTCCATGCATCTAGTCAAATAATCAGTTACATCTATCTTCATACTAGGCCAAAAATATTGGCCTCTTAGAGCTATAATATTTTTTTGGTATCCTAGGTGTTCATTATATGGCACATTGTGCATCTCTTTTAAAATTGAATTTCTCAATTTCTGAGAATTGGGAACATAAACTTTGTTCCAGAACAAGAGGATCCCATCCTCTTCTAGCTTGTAATCCTTATATTTCTTCTATACATTATTTTGTTGTAAGATTTTTTTAACTTGCACATAAAGCGCGTATGTTGTTACAACCTCTAGAACTCTATCTTTTAAATATGTCCTATACATATTAATGGTTGTAGCATGCATTTTATGCACTCTTCTATTGAGTGCATCATTCACCTTGTTCCCTTTTCCCTTTATGTGTTTGATGTCAAATTTATATTCACTGAGAAATTACATCCATCCAGTTTGTATGGTGTTTCGTGTTGCTTATTCAAACAAGTATTTCAAACCACTATGGTTTGTCCTCAATTAAAATTTTGTGCCCATGAGGTAATGTCTCCACTTTTTTAAAGCATGTACTATGGATACCAACTCTAAGTCGTGTGTGGCATAGTTTATTTCATGATCCTTCAATTTTTAAGACTCATAACAAATTACATGTCCATTTTCTGTAAGGAATCCATCGAGCCCTTCCTTGCATGAATCTATGCACACAACAAAATCCTCATTTGGATATACAACTTTTAAAATGGGTGCATCGGTTAGCAAATCCCTTAAGTGCTAGAAAGTTTCTTCACACTTGGTGCTCCATTCGAATTTTACTCATTTTTTGCAAAGATGTTATTGGGTGTGCAATCTTGGATAATCTCGTAATGAATCTCTTGTAGTAACTAGCTAGACCCATAAATTATCTAACCTATGAAATATTTGTTGGCGTTTACCAAATTTTGATTGCTTCAATATTCTTTGGATCCATTGCAATGCCATCTTCTAAAACAATGTGACCCGAATAAAAATTGCATTTACTCAACTTGGCATATAATTGGTGCTCTATCAATACTTGTAGCATCATCCTCAAATTTTTTTCATGCTCATTTCTTATCTTGGAATAGATAATAAAATCATTCAAGAATACAATGACAAACTTGTCTAGGAAATCTATGAACGCCCCATTTAATCAAACACATAAATGTAGTGGGAGCATTTTTCAACCCAAAGGGCGCCACCACAAATTCATGGTGTCCATACATTGTCTAAAAGGTTATCTTGATAGTATCTTCTTTTCTAATTCTCACTTAATGATAGCCTGGTATCAAGTCAATCTTAGAAAATATCCTTGTTCCCTTTAACTAATCAAAACTATCATCAATCCTCAGCAAAGGATACTTGTTCTTGATTGTAACCTTGTTCAATTCTTTGAAGTCAATACACAACCTCAGTGTTCCATATTTTTTCTTGACAAAAATAACTAGGGAACCCCAAAGAGAAACACTTGGGCATATGTACCCCTTCTTCAACAACTCTTCTAGTTGCATTTGCAATTCTTTCAGTTCTAGCATGCTCATCATGTAGGGGATTTTGGACACTGGGGCAGCTCTAGGAATTAAATCAATAGAGAAATCAATGTCCCTCTTTGGTGTAAATCTTTGCAAATCCCCAAATACATCTTCATACTCCTCCATGACTAGATAATCTTCAAGACTTGGCTCCTTATCCTTCATTGGCTCTTTCATATGGGCATATATTTGGCACCATTTTCTAAAACTTTTTTTCATTTGCAATGTTGAAATCTCTCAAATAGATATAGACCTTGGAATACCTTGCATTGTCATTGAATTCCCTTCCTCATCAAGGCACATGAAATCCGTGTTATAACAATCTAAGACAGCATTATGCTTTTCTATCTCATCCATACCAATCAATTAGTCATAGGACCCAAGTGGTATGATGTTCAAATATGCCTTAGTGTTGATTCCATTCATGTTTACTAGGAAATTTTTAACAATCTCATTGATTCTTCTCTTGGTTCCAGTAGCTAGGTGAACTAACTAAGACTTTTCATACTTACCTTTATTAAAGATAAATATTTCAAGTATATTTGGATCTATATATCTATGACTAGCTCGAGAATCAATCGAAATAGCTATGGCATGATTATCAATCTTACCTTCCACCTCAATCATGTTGGATTGATAGTTTTTTTTTCTATTGTCCAAATTTGCATAGATCCTTAGAATATTTCTACCCATGTCCTCTACTATATCCTCATGCTTGATGTTATGCGTAGTCCTCATCTTATCTCCCCACTGGGAACAATTTTTATACATGTGATCTCCTTCAAATCCCCAACACTTTATGGGTTGTTGTCTTGGTATTTTCCCCAATGAATCCGTCATTTTATAATCACCTTGATTCAAGTTCCCTTGTTGATATGCTTGAGATATATTCCTAATGAAATGCAGATTGAATCCTCTTTCTTTAATCCATCTTTCCTTTCTTGGTATCATCCTAGGCTTGTTGGAAAGTTGACATTTCTCTATTATGTTCGTACAAATACTTAGCCTTTCTTATGGATTATTCTAAATTCATGGGCTCATCAAACTAAATTATATCCTTATAAAATGATGGTAGTCCACTCAAGAACCTATGAATTTTGACTTTCTCATTCCTAATGAATTCCATGTACCTAAAAAGTTTGAAGAACTTCCTCTCATATTCAACTATAGTCATGTTCCCAAGTTTGAGTTCAAGGAACTCTTGCATCTTCTTGTCATAATATTGCTCTAAAAAGTATTGTTGCTGGAAATATTTCTTCAATTTCTTCCGCGAAATTATCATCTCATTTGTTGAATAATCTCAATCCCCAACACCCCCGGATGGGGTGCCACATAGCACAGCCTGGCCACGCGGTGGAGAGCCTAGCAGGGCCTTAAATATAGGCCACCAGCTCCCATATCCTCACCATTAAGATGGGAGCAAGCCCAAGCAGCCAGGCCCATGGGAAGAGCCCTCTCACGCGCATGAAGAGGACGGATGTACAGGGCACTAGGGGGATAGCCTTAATGGCTAATCCTGTCATGATCACCCTCATGTTTATCAGTGGTTCTGGATGAGAGACGATGCATTTTGAATTCGACCGGTCAAAGTCTGAAATTTATGAGCACTGGTGTAGAGCTAGCCACCCGGTTGACGTTCTGGTCATAGTTATGCTCATCCACATGCCGAGGGAAAGAGGCCGACCTCGCAGAGGCACAGCCTGGTATGCTTTATGCTCGTCGGAAGAGACATCAAAGATTTGAGATGGATTTTTCCATATCTCAGACGCAGAGAGTCCACAAAACTAGAACTCCCAGGATGCCTCCCATGGCCTATGTGGAGGAGGTTTTTCCGGTAGAACCCATCCAGGATCCTCCGGAACATCTCCTCTTCACTGTTCTTGATAATTGGAATCCACCAACCTGCCTTCCAGGTGAAGATAAGCTACGGGCCATAGGGACACCACACAATCATAAGGAAGGTGACCAAACAGAGGAACCCACCACTTGTTATGTCGAAGAAGAAATCCCGGAAAATGTGGACGCGGCGGCAACTTCAACAGCAGGTGAATTCTCCATGGACACGGACCACCAGAAAGCTCAAAGAGGACAGCAATATAGGCATGAGGTAGGAGAGGCAGAGGATAGCTAGGTGAGGTAGGGTGGCATGGCTCCTGTGCCACATCCCCTCTCTATCATGTAGGAAGTATGGCATGTCTAGCCACCATTCCTCCACCCGGAACTCCTGGAGATGATATTTGAAACAAGAAGCTTGGTGGAAGACTAAATCCACCATGCCCTCCAAATAAACCAATTCCTAGACATGTTGTATGATTCCTACTCCAACACGTCACCAGGACGACGGTGCCCAATGTGTGCACAACCCTTCGCGTTGCCAGCCAGAGCAGGAATGAATGAAGGAGATGCTGACACCACCGGGTAATTACTGCAGTTAATGTTAATGGTTAGAGGTTATGTTTTGTTTATAACTAGGGCTCTAGCTCTGTCAAAGTTTCAATATGTTGTAAGTAGTAAGCTAATGGAACACTTTCATACTAATGGCTTCCATATGTCATGGTTTCCTTCGGGCAAGACAGATGGCATGCCTATTTTTGAAACAAGTTGCATAGGAAGCCAGCGGTCCTGGTTTCTTCTTTTTTGG
>ML778637.1:1820943-1846767 GCA_009831015.1 Picea engelmannii | reverse complement strand
TGTTCGCCTTACTTGCGTCCTGTTGGTTCGAGGGTTGACATAGAGTCGAGGGGGTTGTTCCATCTATACACGCGCACACACTTCAAAAAAAAAAAATTCACCGGTTGACTGAGTAGATGTCCTAGGTTAGGAGGGTTGTTACACTTCTCATTTTCCTAAATCTAATCTCCAAGCTGATAGTTACGGTCTGCGGAAGTTTAGATTGTTTCTCATTTTTACTCCTTACTGCTACATTGATTTTTCTCCCATCTTGTATAGTTTTAGGTACCTATATTCCAAATCTAGTTTGATGGTTGCATTTTTTCATCCATGGGATTTCCACTGACTACTCCTATATCCCAAACTGACTTCTGAGCAAGGATTTATTCCCTCTCAAAGTAAATTGGTACCTAATTTATACCATGTACTATTTTAGTTGTAACTTCCTCATACTAGTTATGTTTTGTTCTCAGAATATCTCCTTAGAAATCTCTTACTGAGTTCTTTCATTCTAGTAATACACATTTTGTACCAAAGTTACATACAGTTCTCTCGATTTTGAATACCTAAAAATGTTGTTTAGGCCCTCAAAATGCCTCTATAATTTTATGACCTTCAAAATCCCGAAAACAAATTGTAGAAACTGATTGATTTATTGTTGTAACAGTTTGTTAATTGAACCTACACCTGAACTTGGCAATCCGGATGACATGGCCTGGCACATGTCTGTTGATTCCACGTTTTGTTCCTTGATTCAGTCATGTCATCATCCATTGATTACCTCCATTGACCATTGACCAAACCTTTTGCAATATTTTTGGGCTCTCCTTTATGGACTCTTCTCATCAAAATTTAATGTAGCATGCTATAAATATTTTCCCGCAATCCACAATGCTTTCAAGAACATATTTTCGAGGTGTTCTAGTTGAAAATTCTCTTTAACATGTTTTGTAACTTTTCTGCAACTCGTAGGCCACAAGCCTATTGGGAACATATTTGCGTACTTTTCCCCGCGGAGTGGTGACTCAACCTTATCTTGTGATTTTTTCAAAGCCCGCAACCCACAATCCTATCAAGAACATCTTCGGAGAATTTTCCCTGTGGAGTGGTGACTCAAACTTGTATCGTGATTTTCCTGAGCCTGCAACCCAAAAGTATGTCAGAAACATCTTTGTGGAATTTTCCCAAGGAAGTAGTGACTCAACCTTGTTTCATGATTTTCCCAAAGCCCACAATCCTATCAATAACATCTTCCCAAAATTTTCCCTATGAAGAAATTCTTCCTGCAAATATTTTGTTGGATCCAAACTTTGTCGAACTTCCCCGATCATGCAATTGAATTTTGGTCATCGATCTTCCAACTCTTCAATCACCATTAAAATGTGAAATCTGACCTCCCAGGACAAATTTAACTCTACAACCTACAAATTGACACCATTTATCCTCTCTTTGATGGTTCTGAGGGAAATTTGGACTCAAATTCATTCATAAATTTGGGGATTTCACTTTATTTTCACAATTTTCCCCAAATCATTAATAGTTGCAATTTTATAACAATGAATTTTTCCCATTCTCACTAATTCTTAACCCATACAATTCTGGTGTTGAACCTTGAGCTCTTATACCACTCTGTAATGCACTAAGCCCGCAAGCATGAGTCACGCCACTACTAAAACAACCCAATAAAAAAAAAAATGATACCAATTTTTTATGCAAAAATAACACACAACATCACATTCAAGCTCATGCAATTGGCAATACTAACTAAAAATGTAAATACAATTAATTTAAATGTTCACAACAACAGCTAAACACATGTAGTGACATTCAACCACATAATAATGCAAAAATTTCAACCCTGGGTAAATTACTTCTGTATGATCTCAAGCAAAAATTATTTGTTGAATTTAAAAAAAAAAAAAATAGACCATAGAATAATTACTCACTGAATAAAATTAACTGGAAATTAAACATTGGAAGAAAAAAAAAATCCCAAGCATGCAAACAAATTTATACTTCACTTCAAAGATCGTGTTTTCATTAAATTACTCCAATCTTACAAGGGCTCTGATACTGGGAAAATATCCCTCTAAGGAAAGAATCAAATTACAGCAAAACCTAGTCATTTCAGCCCTCCCAAAAACTTAACTGAAGAAACCCTCTGAACAGTTGCCCGATCTGCTGTGTCGACTACTTGATCTACCCAAATCTACTACCTACAGCCTATACGGCCCCAGAAATCGTACAACCTCTACCTCCCTACTAGATAGTACAGACCCCACAATTTTTTGGTTGTTGGATTTCTCTTCTACTTGTTGCTACTTCTTGTTCTCTCCTCCTTCTTATTGAACAAAATTCCTTCTTTGTTCTCTCTCTGTCTCAACCCACTTTGAGTCACTATGTTTTTCACTAGATCTGCCTATTAGTCCTCAGATCTACCAGATATTTATGTTGGTCACTCAGATTTGCACTAGATATTTATGTTGGACCTCATGTATGCGATATTTTTCTATTGGTCACTCATATCTACACTAGATCTTCCTATTGGTCCTCAGATATGCTAGATTTGTTTGTTGGTCAATCAAATTTGCATTAGATCAACTTGTTGGACTTCATATCTACTAGAAATGTTTGTTGGTCACTCGGATCTACACTAGATCTACCTACTAATCCTTAGATCTACTAGATTTGTATGTTAGTCACTCGGATATGTATTAGATCTACCTGTTGAAACTCAAATCTACTAGAAGGAGCCAATGGCTCCTCCTCTTGTGCTATAAATCTGTTCAAATGATCTATTTCTGATCTCTTGATTCTTCTTTTTGTACAAAGTGTGTCTCTCCCTTCTACCTTTCCCTTCTTTTATAAGTTTGGGTTGATGACCAAATCTTCCTAACCCTAATCTTAGTTTGATATCAATGGTTGAGATTCATATAAATCACTAGTGTAAAAATTACACTTTATTATACATTAATCAACTCAATATAAAAGTCTATTCACTTTAATATTTGTTTTTAATTATTAATGACTTCCACATGTCTGACACTAGACTTGAGTGGAGGTTCTTGTATGATGCTACAAACATCAACAACATAGAGATTCAAATGCATCATTCTACTCACAGTAAGCAACAATAACCAAAATAACTCGTAGTAAAACACACAACAATTATCTCAGCATTTAACATAAATAAACACAACAAATAAGAACACTTATTTTATTAAATATGCAGCCCGCTACAAAGAGAGATCGTTCCTCCCAACCATAGACTTGTTGTTCTATCTCCCAATAGAAAATTCACCCCCAAGCTGGGGCTATGAATCCACAAGAGATGGTGGTCCCTAAGGATGGCTACTATCCCCTCTCAACAATTAACTCCCACAGCTAATTCCAATCCACCAACTCTCTTTCGCCTCACCCTGCACAACCCAAGGAATGGCATCCCCTTCTCTACCATGTAGTCCCTCAGGTTAATCCCACTTCTCTCCATGGCTCCAATACAGATTGGACAAGAAATCTCTCTGTTGGGGACTCCGATAATCTACAGCTACAATAGGAATTCACACAACAGCAAAATACTTGTTCCCTTCACAATTTCTTGAACAAAAAATTACTACCAATCCTACATCCTCTCTTCCCATGAAATTACATCTCAAAATTATCTACCATACATGCCCACTATTTCTACCTTCAAGCTTCAGAACTCAGAACACTCTTGTTGTCCATAAATCAACCCGTAAAATTTTCTCTCCTTCCCCATACAAATTTCCTTCTTCTCCCATGTTCCCTCAACTCACACCCTTCCCAAGGTTGATTTTACTCAACCCCTATTCTCTCAATAACTATGGGCTTTGAATTCTCACACCCATCGTCTTACATAAATTCAATGATTGGCTCTAGAACAATCAACAGAAAAATAGAAGGTTCAAAGTAAGGATAATTTAGAAAGATGGTAGGGTTTAATAGACATGGGAAAACTCTCCCCCTTGGACCCCTTCCCTATATTGTGGATAATAAGCCCCCAAGTATTTGTGTGTGTCCATCTACAGCTAGCAATACATTTTAATTATTATATTCAGTATGCATTGTTTACATATTACATTGTTCGACCCTCGACTGTACATCATACTTACAATTTGCATTGCTAATTTGGGGATTAAAAATGGGGATTTTACAAGAATATTTTCAATAACTTTTTTATTCTACAATTATGGACCAATCACAACAACAAAGTAATTACAAAATGAAGATAATGGTTGTTAATAATCCAACATTTATAAAACTGGATTGACCTTAGAAATTTTGTACCAATTTAGGGTTAATTTGTCTAGACAATATTTTGTAGTGGTTATAATATAATGTAGCAAGATGTATATATGGATGCATATGTTAAGTTTAGTGGGTTAGATCTATCAATTTGAACGCATTGTTTCAAGGCAGAGTTCACCATGAGGTCTTCAATTCTATCCTTGTTGAGGTTCAAATCCAGTTGATTCCAACTAGGTTACCAACAGCAATTATGGTTGGCAATTGAGATGCCCTCTATTTGGATACTTAGGGAAAAGGGGGGGTCCCATAAGGTTTTCTTTGAAGACAAAATATGGATGCACATGTGCCTAAACCTCACAAAAAGACTAAGAGTCAAGTTAGAGTATTTATGTTGTGACTTTGTGTTGAATCTTGGGTTATAAGAGAGAAATTAAGGTTTGCAACTACACTCTAATAATTGTGTCCTCTTAAACATTGAATATTCCAAGCTTAATTTTGTCACTTTATTAAAGCATGGATGGTTTATGTTATTGATTAATATCAAGTTTCTATTCTCCATAAATGAGTCAAGGAATGTGTGTGATTGATTTATACTAAATTTCCTTTCTCCATAAATGAGTTAAGGTAAACTACTATAAAAGACAAAAGACTCCTTATAAATAATGTTGGACTAGTCACATCCTAACCAACATATGCTAGAACATGGAGACACATGCATAACAATGATCAATGATCAATGCAGTCATTGGAGGATTATAGTGTTAATCAAATAGACTCAAAAAAGGATATCAATTATTCTCCAAAGTATATCTCAATTCTCTCTCATTTCTCACAATATATGTACATTCCAAGTAGTTACATTGCAACAAATAGTTATACTATATACTTAATTAAATCTTAAAATACATTAGTGACACAATTACTACTTTATTGTGACAAAAGCCTTAATAGAAACATCTTTCTTCTCAATATAGTATCCTTAAGTATATTTTTGTTTTGATTCATAAAACCAATAATTAGTTCCAAATGCCTAGGTAATCAACCTCAACACTCAATGTCATATTTTTGTGAAGTGTCCTCATCTTGTCATGTTATTTATCAATCTACATATGTAACTAAGTACAACATTCATTCCAACTTGTTTACTTCCTTGATCAGATGTTTAAAACATATTGTCAAAAATTGACAACATTGTCAATTAGTTTTTAATGGGTTGTGGCCAACATTTCAAAATGTTTGAATGTGTGTGCTTTGGGGCTCTTTCCCTAAATTTCTATTGCCTTACTATCTAAATTTTTTACTCATCAATAATAAGTTGGATCATTTCATGAGTTTTATGCCTTACTCAAAGCCACCTCATGCATGTACCTATCATACGAGTATGACTATATCATTTTATGTTTTATGACTTGTCACGACCATAAGTTTTGGCCTACCAACAACCTTACCTCCCATCATTCTCTCTCTAATTTCATAACCCTTACACTCATGTACCTATGCTAGAAGTATAACTATATTCATATAAGTTGTATGACTTACCACAACCATGGATTTTTGGCTTACCAATTACTTTACCTCTCAACATTTTCTAATCTCATGAACTTTTATTTTCCCAAGTGCAAATTATATTGTCATACACATTGCATCATTTCCTTCTCCAAAATTAATGTCATTAGATTCATTAATTTAATCTACTTAAATAGAAACCCTTGTGAAGCAAGTGAAAAATCTTTTAGTTCATAACATTGTGAAGCAAGTGAAAAATATTTTAGTTCATAACATTGTGAAGCAAGTGAAAAATCTTTTTGTTCATAACATAAATAGAAAATAAAATAGGTAAATATGATGTTGCAATGCTCAGCTAACAAAATAATTAATGAGTCAACAATTGTTTTTAGTATGGTCGATGTTTTAATAAGTCTTCGATGCAATAGGGCAGGCTCTTCATTTTGTACTCTTGATGAAAAGCAATTACAAGTTTACAAGTCATCTACATAAACACAATGGAAAAACTATATTCAATCCAAAGAAATCATACATAATGATAAAGTTCCAATTCATATGGAATTTATGCTTTATTCAAACCATTATGGACTTTATGCTTTATTCAAACCAATAATGAATTAGCACTTAATTATATTTAAGAATTATAAATGTTTTTATAGTAGTCATAATATATTCATGATATTTAACAAATATGCCCTTTAATGTTGAAGTTAGAAGTTACCAGCTTAAACCATTGTAACCAATTAAAGGTGTATAAACCAGGTATTGATGGCCACACAAAAAATTAAAGTTTGTCTTTAAGATTGTGTGCATTTTAAATTTATACATAGTATCAAAATCAGAAGATTGAATGGTCATAATAAACCAAACCAACTTTTCCCACTTAGCATGGAACCACAAATCATGCCCAAAATATGTTCAAATTTACCCACTTGGCATGTAACCACAAATCATGCTCAAAATATGTTCAAATTTACTCTCCAAAAACATTGTAAGAAACATTTCCAATTTTAAATCAAATATATGAATAGTATCTAATAGAGTTTTCTAGGACAATGAAGAACGAAGATTATTTCCCACTATTTTATAGGGATATCCAAACAAAACTCCACGACAATGCTTACATAATTAGTTCAGAAACCATGATGGAGAATTTCTATAAATGTGAAAGTGAGCCAACATAAGCAATGTCTAACGGAAAACATCATTGCAATTTATAAAGGTGCATCTCAGTTTTTTTAAATGTAATTTCATAAGCTATTATGTTGGACCTAAGAGTCTTTCCTCGATGGTTTGTGAAACAAGATCATATAACCTATAAAGAGTACTTGTTTTGCCTCGCTTCTACAATATCTATGAAGGGGTACAAAAGTTGGAATGCTTAGTTTGATTGATTGTCTATGAATCAAATTGAATCCTACCTTCAATATAAGGAGTTGTGAGGATAATAGCCATTTAATAGAGTTGGAAAATTGTCTAGGTGGGTTTGGTGGAGTTGTACCTTCAAAATAAGGGTGACAACAGTGTGATGGAGCATCAAAAAGATTCAAATCTAGAGATGAAGAGAAGTAAAGATACACCATGTAACCAAGTTATCATTCTAGATAACCAATGTGTATAGTGGCAGGTTACTTAAGTGCATTGGCAAATGGTGGTAAACCCATATGCGATGTTTAAGGATTGTAGTAATATTTTAGTCGATGAATCTCATCTTTGTAAAAGTTTAGACATATGAAAAAATACCATTTGCATTAAGAGGGGATGTTGGAGTATTAACATTGAGAATATTTGGGAGTCATAAATATTTGTATAATGGCCACTTCAAACTAGTGATATGTGACCGATGTAACATTTAGATGTTGAGGTTTGGGATTAGGTGGTTAAACCACTATAGCACTAAGAATTGTTATAAATTATATTGAGAGTGGTGTGGGAAATAAATGTATTGGTTGTGTTGTCAAGGATAGAAGTTTTCTCTATATCGTATTTATGAATGTATGCATTGTAAATTTTTGCAATGTGTCATTTCTGAAAGTTAAATTTAAACTCAATCGCATCCCAAACTCTTTTGCTTAATCATCTACTAGCACTTTGTTGTATTTGAATCATGTTTTTGGATTTTGAAAATGTTTGACGTCTACCTCCTTAGTCATGTCACTACAAATTGGTCTTAATTCCTATGCCTTCAAAAACTTACCAAAGTTAAAACAATAGAATATGGTTTCTACATAGCACATACATACAACACAGTAGCAAAGGTAATATCTTCACAATTTTCCAATAAATCAATTGTTGTATCCAAGTAGGTAATGGTGACACTTCAATATACCTAACAATGAAATGACTATTAGCCCAACCTAAACAAGGACTAGAAAAATAGTTGTTTCATTTTCATTATGTTGAAATTGGTACAAAACAAAACCAAAGAAAATCATCCTCTTCTCATGTCACAAAATCAAAATATCAAACCACGTTAACATAGCCTTGGTTCATGGATACAATTGATAGAGTGTTGAGTTGTTCACCATGGTTCCATTTTTGTTGTGGACTACCCCATTGTTGAAAACAATTCCTACTTCTGAAATTTCCCTCCCCTTTTCTATTTTCCCCACTTCTTTTCCCACTTCTATACTTACCCAAATTCCCCTTTTCTTTTTCCCTTCTAATCTCCCTTTCTAGTTACTATACTTAAGTCATTTTTCCAAAACGGCAGGCTCCCAGGTTGGTGGACTCGCGGATCCTCATCTCTGTCCACACTCTCACATCATGAGTCTGACCGACCGCCACATTATCATATACTTAGTTGTTTCTGCAATCGTGGGTTCCCGAGTTGGTGGGTTTCAAGCTTTTGTATCCCTTGTTCTGTGACATATATTTTCACCCAAATGATTTGTGATCTAATATTTTACCATTGGACTCCCCAAGCTCCTAAGCATCTCATCTCTCCTATATTGAATCTGACATACCGCATTACAACACTTAGCCAATTCTCAACCTTTTGCAATGGCGAGTTCGCAGGTTCCCAGGTTGGCGGGTTCACAAAAGTCCCAAATGTTATTTTCTCTCATCCGTCCTCGCCACCTTCACACTTTTCCCAATACACATTTTGTATGGTTTAATGATAATAAATCATCATGCAGGTCCCGTAAAGATTTTCATTAATAAGAAAAGGGTTCAAGGATATTTCTTATTAAACCACATTAAAGCATGATTTGCAAAAGATTATATTATATCTCTCAAGCGCTCATTTCAAATATTATCTAGATCAAAAGAACGCTCTCATCAACTTATGGTAGAAACATCTCAACAGCAGTTCTTCAAAGATACTTTCAACATTTTTGGACGTGAGGACCGAAACTTTCAGTGGTCTAGAGTGTATTATTATTATCCATCCCCTCCTGCTCAAAAGGAAGTAATTTGGACGTCCGGAATTTCTAGTGTAGGAAGTGTTCCTGAAGTTTTTTACTGCAAGGAAATGGTTTCCTAGTGCGCTAAGAAGTATAAACCAAGTCAGCGGATGATTTAACTTGTTCAAAAACTCATTTCGGGAAATTTATCAGTTATTTACGAGAGTTACAGTCCAAGAAAATACTGCCAGCATTTCCCATATGATTATTTATATCTTATATTTTACTGTCAAGGAGCATTGGGGAAATTTGATTTCCATTGAAATCTCTTCCCAATTGTCTCAGAATAAAAAGAATAAGAAATTAATTGTGTCTTCTTATTTGGTTTTTGTGATAACGCATTGCTGTCAATTTCCTAAATTGTCTATATGTAAGAAGGTGAACTGTGAATTTGACCCTGTGACCTTTTGGTACCAAGCGTTATGGAGGCACAAAGCTTCCCTGCATTTTTATGAAGTTTTCAATGACTTTGACTCAGTTCTTAAAGGATTGTTGTTTGTAAAATATACCACAAGAATATCCACTCAAGCTAGTAAATTCCTGGATAAAAAGGGGACTTTGGAGCAAATGGAAAATTACAATGTTATTAGGATTTTCAGTTCTAAGGAAAATCCCTCATTTCTTCCATGCCATATATCCTACAGAATGTTTGTTACAGAATTTGCAAGGCAATATAACTTCTGGCTGCACTTTGTTCATGAAAAACGAAAAAAGCAATTCATACATTTGCCTTGGAAAATTGGGGATTTTGTATTGAGAAGTATGAACAAAATTGTTGAATTTGCAAACCACTTCCACAACTTGAATCTCAAGTATGCTCAAAATATTAGAGGGTTTGAACCGAACGAAATCTTTGTGGAACATATATTAACATTGGGTTTTAGAAATTCATTTATCCACATGGTTCCAGGAGAAGAAGAAGATAATAACCTGGGCAATACTACCCACAATGCTGGTGACTTAGAGATGGTACTCAGTACCAATTAATTTTACAAACAGAGAATAAAGGGTCTCAGGGAGAATATTTCCCAATGCCCAATTGTTACTCCTAAGACTACAACACCTCGAAGAAGTGCTCCAACGACCCACCCATCTAAAAAAGTAATCAACAATAGTTCTGGCGGAGGAGGATACAAGAACCCCCCTCGAGGAAAAATTGAAAGCTCACATAAACTTCCATTAAGGAATAAGAGGAAGAATGTTGTACAAGAAAAAGAAGAGCATCACGTCGAAAGTGACATCAATAGATTCTCCCTCAAATATATGGAGCTCGAGGCTGACATTGAGAAAATGTTTCCTAACATTGATCAGCCATGAGGCATGGCCCACCAAAATCATTTGTTGGAAATTAATGAGAATGAGATATTTGATGAAGAAGAATCATATGTGTTTCAAATCATTGTCTTTGATAGTGAATCTAAGAAATTAATTCTTGAGAAGAGTGATGTAAAGAATAAAAAGGGGAAATTGGGTTCATAGGTTAACCTAAGAAATAAGCGGCCTTCCCAGATTTTCAGAATCTATAAAGCAATTGGCGATGCATTGGACGACTCCAATGGTGGTCTCGAAGCGGAAAATATAAAGTTAAAAGAAAGGATTAAGGAAATGGAAGAGACCTTGATGCCTCTTCCACTCCTTATCATCCCTTTGGCAATTATTGGACCCACCACACCCACAGCCAAATTGAAAGGATCATCAAGATTACTCATATCATCCAGGAGCTATGTGGAGAATAATATCAAGAAAATAATGGCATTGATTACTGGAGCTTGGGAAATTTCAAAGAGCATGATTTATTTTGACTCGAGGGTGCATGACTTCCATGAGTATTTACAAGCTGACCTAAAAAATGAAGAAGTTTTCTACCTTGATGTCGTGGTACCCTTTGGTATTAAAGTTTCCAACATGTCAGATCTAAAGAGAAGAGAGGAGGATCTTCCCTCTCCAAGTTGGATCAAGCAGTTGAATGCCTGATGGAAAGAAAAAATAAGGAACTTGAACAACATTGTTCAGGCGTGCAGCCAAACCATAACAAGGAGAGACGAGTTATTCAAAAGGCTCACAGAGGTGGACCTAGCCAGAAGGACTAACGAAGTCCAAGATCCCAAGTTGATCATCAACTCATTTTTCCTAAAAAAACGACAGTTCGATAAGCAAGTTGAGATTTTAAAGGATTGTCAATTGAAAAATTGTATGGTATAACTGAATATGATAAAAACGTCATAGATAACTCGCTAGTGGATTACTCCATAAAAAATCAGGATATTGAAGAAGCATTACATGGCATTTCCCTTGATCTTTGAGACTTGGAGGGCGAGTTTTTCAACACTAAAATCCTGCATGAAATCAATGTGGCACCTATGAAAAGTTACATGAAATAATGGCTCAAGAAATTTATCGATAAACTAACAAATGAAGGGAAAGAAGCAGTTGAGACGGTTCATGTAACCGTTGATGAAAACGATAAAAGGACATCAGTAAGAAAATGAACATATGAGATACCATCATAGTAATTTTAAGATGATCACATCCTTATTTTCTTTATCAAGTCTTTCATCCACTTATTCCACCTCTTTCACTAGAAAGGTTTAACCGAAGACTGATAACTCCTTTTTTCTTCTTACCAGGTCTTGTTGATCCTTCTACCGCCCATCGTCTTCCTTCTAAAATATTATTTCTTGTATTTATTTTCTTTATGGTCTGCGGGAGCCCCAATCCCACTCTTTAAGACAAACGCATTTACAATTTCAAAGAATATGTAACAGACTGCATATTTTTTGGAAATTTCAAGAGAACTACTTTGGAAACAAAATTGACTATGATTTGTAACCCTATTTTCATAATATAAAGTATTTGAGGTTGATATATCATTATCTTTATTTGAGTTGCCCATGTTTCCACTCCGTTAAAGTTCTCTTATGCATGTGAATCATCTTCTTTTTATTTTATGTGATCAGAAATCTTTATCCTAAACTATGATGGATGTGAGGAAAGTTTTCTTATTTGCTTTAAATGTGCGAAATGTGTAATTCCTGGTTCTTTCTCAAGAACTTTCTTTAAAAAAAGAAAACATTTTCCTTTTATTTTCTTGTAATTTTTTTGTTTCTTTGAATTACTACAATGGACTTCTGTCAAGTCCCACATTTTGAATATTTGAAAATCTCAAGAAAATCTAAAGAGGAGTACCACCTCTATAAAAATGCAGGGAGATTTACATACTCATGAGGTTATTGTTTCGGTCCTAACGGATTCAAGTGTCAACATTTTTGGCAACCATACTCAGGAACTGAACTAAAATTTGGAACCTGGTCCAACATTTTTGAAAGAATATATGATTTTTCCCTGGGGTAATCAACCCCGTTTGGAAATTGGATTGAATAATCAACGACGCATTTTACATTAATTGTACAATCTGGTAATAACAATAGTCGAGACCTGAAAAGAGTTAGAAAGATCCTGGCAGATCTTATTCCAAGAAGAAGAAAGAGAAATCCTCCGAAGACAAAGGAGAGAGGAATGACAAGACCAAAGAAATCAAAGGCTAACTAGAGCAGCAAAAGAACAAGGTCAGGATTGAAGTTGGACGAATACAAGGGACCCATTACCAGAAGTAAAAGCAAGAAACTCTTTATTCTTAGAAGTGAAAATCATGGCCCTGAAGTCTCCCCAGACATGGCAGAAAGAAAAGAATAACCTTGAGAAGAGAATCATGAGGAGAGACAAGGAGGTGGAAGATATGTTGCAAGAAATCAAGGAAACCCGAGATTTGAAAATCAAATGAGGGTAAGAGATTCCCCTCTAAATATTATAGGTGAGAAACATGATCTGTCTCTTCTCCCTAAGGGAACCTTAAAGGAATTTTTTAGAGACGAAGCAATCGATGCAAAGAGGAATTTGCACTTATTTCTTGTTGTTTGTGGTTTTCACCGTGTTGAGTGCGACAATGTCATGGTAAGGGTATACAATATTTCTTAGTAGATAAATTCACTCATTTAATGACCTCAAAGCTATGTTCCTAACTATGTTTTGTTGGATTACTGAGGGGGGGGTGAATCAGTAATAGCGTAATTATAATCTTTTTTCTCCAAATAATCCAAGTGTTATATCAAAGTAGAATTATTATACAATAATTAGCAATAATAAATGAACAATCACACACATACACAGTACACCAGTGTTTGACATGGAAACCCAAACTGGGAGAAAACCACAGAATGTTTTATCTTATATGTCTTGAATAATTACATTCATTGGAAGCACTGACTTCCTTTGTTTTCCAGTTGCAACTGGAAGGAGGCTCCAACCCCCTAGTTTCTCTAGATACAACCTGAGGGAAGCTCCAACTCCCCAATTCTCTGGCTACAACCAGAAGGATGCTACAACCCCCTATGTTCCCCAGCTACAACCGAAAGGTGGATACAATCACCTGTCCTTGCCCCGCCCAATCGCCCTGAAGTAGAATTAGAATGATGGAACTACTGTCACACTATCACTGTGAGATATACCGATGTAAACATGTACCAATAAACCTGAACCATGCATCAACCTATACCTCAACCTGTAATCAACCTATAACATAAGCAAGTGCATCAACCATGCACCAACCTGTATCAAACAATCTGTAATCAACCTATAGCATAAAAAAGTGCAACCAACCATGTACCAAGTATGTACCAATCATGTGTCAAGTACTCATCAACTATGAATCATCAATATGTACCAACATCATCAACTATACACCTCATGTATGTGCCAACTCATCAACTACTTCAACCATGTACCCAACATGTACCTCAACCAAAATCCCTAATAAATTTCATCATCCAAATATGATTTGTAACTCTGTAATATACCTAGTGTATATGATCACATACCTACAAACCTTCATTAACTTTAACAACAAGAGACTAGCATTTTCATCAAACGTTTCTTTAGTCTCACGAGACTAGTTTTGGATTAGTCAACAACCTTAACTTGAAATAATCATAACTTTGTACCTGTAATGAATAAAGATATAAAACTTATACACAATGTTCTTCAATGTTTTTTATGCAATTCTTGTTGGTGTCACTACTTGGAACCTCTCAGAAAAGGAGTTATGGAAAAAATGGCACACCTTGTTGAATTCTGGCTTATTTTAGAGAATGGCCTTGTAGAGCGTGCCTTGCATGGCATATTTGTTGAATTGATTTGAAACTGTTACACAGCATACTACAGACTGCACTATAACCAACACATTTTTTCTTATTGAATTTGGATCTGTTATGAAGAAGTTATGATGTTTTTACCCAAAACACCTTAGAAAGCATCATCAAAAGAATTTATCCTTCCTTGAATTCCAACCTTCTTTTCTTCACTTTCCTCAGAAATTTGGATTAGATATCCTTTGGTTACCTCAGAAACCTATAGGTATTCAATATGCTCAAGTTTTTTCTTAAATGAGAGAGCCTTTACTCATATTTTTACTCTCCAAGTAGCTTCCTTAAAAACATCTTCTAGGTTACTTTGCCCACTTTCCTTATTTTAGGGTTAACCCACTTCTAATTTCTCCATTAAATTTATTATTGAATTAATTTATTTTGTATTCACTTTGAATTATAGTACACTCATCACTTCACTTTATTATTTACCTTTTAAAAAATCTTAAACCACTTTGACTACTTTGACCTTTTGGGGCTTCTAGATGACATATGAGGGTCCTCCAACTTCGTAAGGCCATAACTCTCAAACTATGAGGAGTTATGTGACATTCCACATACCACCAGAAATGGAATGACATGTACTATCCACATAGAATAGTATTAACTGAAAATATGTCAAAACTAATACCATTATCCATCAAACAAACTTGGGTACATTACCCAAACCTAGGTTCTCCAATTTCTCATGGCCATAACTCTCTAACCGTGAGGATTTATGTGACGTTCCACATACCACCGGAAATGGCATGACAAGAACTATCCATATAGGATAGTTTCACTGAAAAAATCGTTGGCATTCATCTCATTATTCCACAAATAAGCATGGGTTCTCTAACCATGCTTCTAGGATAACTCAATCCGCAAAGTGACTTCCCATGAGAGCTTTCACCATAAGGGGACTACTTTGGAGTTCATCCATTTCTACTTATTATCAACCATGAAAAGACAATAACAAGTCATATTTACATCAAACAATCTTGGGTCCATTACCCAACCTTTGTGCTATGGGGATTTCTTCAAGGGTTGACATCAATGACAACCAACCTTAATCAACAATCTCCCCCTTCCGCATTGATGGCAACACTTTGATGCAATACTGAAATCATATCACTCATGCTCCCCCTGGAACCATGTCTCTATCCTCTGCCTCTATCCTCTGCATATGATAAATCTCTCCCCCTTTTTCATCAATGGAAAAGGTATCTTTCCATTCGGAGTTGCTCCCCCTGACTGAACTATCCTCTTATGGTGCTTCCTCGTGTAAATCAAAGACATATAAGATAAGCATTCAAAAATAATTCACTTTGGAGTAGAAATAACTCCAAGTCTTTGGTGAATATATTCAAAGGATTCCCATGGAAGTGGTTTTTTGAAGATTTCTGCCACTTGTTCTTTTGTGCCCACATGCTCAATTCTGATGTTGTTTTCTGCAACCTGATCCCGTACAAAATGATACTTTATTGGAATGTGCTTCGTCTTGGAGTGCATCATCGGGTTCTTCAAGATATTGATGGCTCTTGTATTATCACAATAGATTAGAATGGGCTCATCATACTCAACTTGTATATCGGTCAAAGTTTGTTTCATCCAAATAACATGTGTACAATGTGATGTTGTTGCAATATACTTTGCCTTGGTTGTAGATAAAGATATTGAGGATTGTTTCTTTCTTAGCCATGATACTAAACACTCACCCAAGTATAATGCTGCTCCATTGGTGCTTCGTCGGTCATCAATACAACCTGCCTAATCTGCATCTATGTAGGCAATAAGGGATAGATCCTTTCCTTTTGGATACCATAATCCAAACGCTCTTGTTCCTTTGAGATATCTGAAAATCCTCTTCACTGCTAACACATGTGACTCCTTTGGTGTTGCTTGAAATCATGTCACCTATCCAATTGCCTGCATTACATCTGGTCTGGATGTTGTCACATATAGTAGGCTGCCAATCATTGACTTGTATTGCCTCTGATCTGTAGACTTTGAATCATCATATTTTCTCAACTTGCAACTGGTTTGCATGGGAGTGATAACTGGTTTGCAATATTTCATTTTGAACCTCTTTAGCATTTATCTGATATACTTGGTTTGAGAAATAAATATTCCTTGGTTGCTTTGACATATCTGAAGTCCCAAAAAGAAGGATAGTTCTCCAAGTAACGACATTTCAAATTCATTATGCATATCTTTTGGAAATTTATGGCTGAACTTGTCATCATCACTACCAAAAATAATATCTTCAACATAAACTTCAATTAATAAAATATTATCTTCACTTACCTTGATGTAGAGTTTGTTGTCTGCACTTCCTTTTCTGAACCTTGTCTGTTGCATATACTTATCCAGTCTAGAGTACCATGCTCTAGGAACCTGTTTTAGGCCATACAAGGCCTTCTTTAATTTACACACATAATCTATGTTCTCTGACAACTGAAATCCTTTCGGTTGTTCAATGTAGACTTATTCTTCCAGTTCCCCATTCAGAAAAGTTGATTTTACATCCATATGATATACTTTAACATTTTTGGAGCATGCATAGGCTAAAAGCAACCAGATTGCTTCCATTATGGTAACTGGGGCAAATGTCTCTTCAAAGTCGATTCATTCATTCTGTGCATATCATTTACATACCAATCTAGCTTTGTTCCTTGTAACTTGTCCATCTTCATTTAATTTATTCTTGAAAACACATTTTGTGTCGATCACATTATTATTCTTTGGTCTTGGAACCAATTCCCAAGTGTTATTTTTCTTTATTTGATCCAATTCTTCATTCATGGCCTTATTCCAAAATCCATCCTTGTTGGCTTCTTCAAAACAGTTTGGTTCAAATGTAGATAAGAGTGTTAGGTGTGTTTGTTCTGGTGAACGGATTTTTCTTCTAGTCTCAACTCCTACATCTTTGTTTCCAATAATCTGGTCTGAATGATGATTCGTCTGTACTCGTTTGCTAGGTGTCTTCGGAGATGCTTGTTGAACTTTCTCTTCTGTTTATGTCAGATTCTCTTCATCTTCCTCTTCTACTTCATCTTCTGCTTCTTCTTCTTCGAAAAGTTGTTTCATTGATTTGTTTTCTTCTTCCTTTGATTTTGGTCTTCTTGTTTCATCAATTGTTACATTGATGTTTTCCACAACTTTGTTTTAGTTGGTCAAACGAGATCAGTATGCACAATTTCCAGTGGTCTTGTTGTTGAATATTCCTTTGATTTGAACATGGTCTTTGTTTTTTTTCCATGTTGACAATGCTTGCATAAAGTGTTGGTTGGTTTTGTGATCTGGGGCATTTCTCTGACTGCTTCTCTTTTGTTGACTTTGACAAGGTTATCAAAATGCATGTGACCCATTCTTTTGTGCCATAGCCAACTTTCATCTTCCTTTCCTAGACAACACTTTTCATTTCCAATTTCACTTAACACATATATGTTGTTTGAATTTATTGCAGTTGTACCAACCAATTTCCCTGAACCTTCTCTTATTATCTCACACTTTTGTGAATCGAAAGTAACTTTATGACCTTGGTCACACATTTGACTCGCACTTAAAAGATTATGTTTCATATCTTCTACCAGTAGAACATTTTGTGCCTTTTTATTCTTGTTCCCAATTCGGACTGTGCCTTCTCCAATGATTTTGGTTGAATTATCATTTCCGAAGGAGACTGGTCCATTTCTTTCCTTTCACAATGTAAGAAATTTGTCTCTATCACCTGTCATGTGTTTTGAACACCCATTGTCAACATACCAACCATGTTTCTTCTTCTTAGCTTGTAGAGCGACTGTGCATTCTTCATTGCTATATTGATCTTGCTTTATTATCCATGTCGTTTTCTAAGGTTCTTGTCTGTGACTGTTGTTATTATGTTGAGGTTCTTTAGGAGGGACTGTCATTCTGCAATTTTTGGCCACGTGTCCAAAATTGTTACATTTGTAACATTCCACTTCAGTGCTCAAAGATTCAAACATGTTATAACTTGTTCTTTATGTTTCACTAGGTCTTCTTGAGTAACCCCTTTGTGTATGACTCTCAAAGTTTTTATTGTTCCTGTTGTTAGCTCGCAATTCACAGCTTTATGTCCAAAATTATTACATGCATAACATAAACCAAAAAATATAGTTTGATACCTGGGAGTTGAAGATCTTCTGAAATAAGGTACTCTTATGAATCCTTCTTCTTCTTGAGGCCTATATTTCTATTGTTGATTCTGAAATCTAAATCTTCTCATTGGAGGAGTGTCTCTGTAATCTTCCTTGTACATCTTCCTATCCCTTTTGATTGTTTTTGCATAGCTTTTTGGATTTGTTTCTTGCTCTGTTGTTTTGGAGATTGATCCCTTTTCTGTCTGATTGTATCCAAGTCTAGACTTGTCAAGATGAGATTTTTGACTATTGATAATGTCATCCAGAACTTTTGAGCTATTTTGCATATTTTTCTTTTGAATATCCTTTCTTAGTGTGACAATCTCTGTTTCCAAGTTTCCAATGATCTTGTCCTTTTCTTCTAGTTGTTCTTTGAGTGCTTCTCCAATTATTTTATCTTCTTCTATTTGAACCTTCAATCTTGTGATCATTTGTTCTAGTTCTCGAGTGTCCTTTTTCTTGTCTAGTTTTGCTTGTAGTTTCTTGTTTTTCTTATTTTCTCTCCTGATAACTTCTATGGCACACATTAATTCTTCTCGATAGTCAACTTTTGCCTCTTCAATTTCATCTTCGACTTCTTCATATCCTTCTTCGGCTTCTTCTTATTCTTCTTCAGAGTATTCTTTGTCAAAATATTTTACTGCCATGAATAGAACTCCTCCTGTCTCACTGTCATTGATTTTATCTTCATCTGATGATGAGATGTCTTATTTGATGCATAACCTTTTCTTGAAATCTTTCTTTGTAGTTCTTTTTCCTTTATATGTGTGTTTGCCTTCTGAGTAACCTTCATCATTTCTCTTTTTCTTATGAGGACATTTGTTAGCAAAATGACCAATACCATCATAATTAAAGCAAATTAAAAGAAGCTTACCTCTATACCTACCATTGGTTCCCTTTTTTAGTCTTTTGATGAAGTTGGCCACTTCTTCATCATCTTATGAGATGTCGTTGCTATATTCTTCTTGTTCCTTTTTCTTTTGCTTTGATCGTTTGGATGTTTTGAAGGCTGCTTCTTTTACATCTAGATTTTCTTGTTCAGTTCTCATTTCATATGATGTGAAAATTCCATGTAGTTTGTCCATGCTTATTGAGTTTAGATCTGATCTTTCTTCTAATGCTGATATCTTAGGGTTGAATCTCATAGGAAGAGATCTTAGTACCTTTTGAACAATTACTAATTCTTCGATTTCTTCTCCCAATCCTATGATTGCATTCACTGTTTCGTCAACTCTTAAGAAGTAGGTTGCAATATTATCATCTTCCTTCATTTTTAGTTGTTCAAACTGACCTCTGTAAGTTTGAAGTTTTATTGCTTTGACTTTTGTATCTCCTTCATAAATATTTTGAAGCTTGTCCCAAATCTCTTTAGCGGATTTACAATGTGCAACTTTGGTGAATATTGTTTCATTGAGACCATTCAAAAGTGCATTTGTAGATTTGTGATTATTCTAGCCAAGTTTCACTGCTTTGTCATTTGTTGGTGGAACTGCTGGTACTGTGTATCCATCTACAATTGATTGCCAAATTTCAAACCCCTGTGCTTGTAGATATGTCTTCATCCTTATGCTCCAAAAATCATACTTATGTCCATCAAAGTGTGGTATTCCATTTTTATATGAGTTGGTACTCTGCATGATCTACCTTTCAGTGGTTAAACTGATTTCTGAAGGAACATGCTCTAATTCCAATTGTTGGATTATTGGGGGGGGTGAATCAGTAATAGCGTAATTATAATCTTTTTTTCTCCAAATAATCCAAGTGTTATATCAATGTAGAATTAATATCCAATAATGAGAAATAAGAAATGAACAATCACACACATACACAGTACACCAGTGTTTTACGTGGAAAACCAAATCGAGAGAAAACCACAGAATGTTTTATCTTATATGTCTTGAAGAATTACATTCATTGGAAGCACCAACTTCCTTTGTTTTCTAGCTGAAACTAGAAGGAGGCTCCAAACCCCTAGTTTATCAGGCTACAACCAGAGGGAATCTCCAACTCCCCAATTCTCTGGCTACAACCCCCTATGTTCTCCGGCTACAACCGCAAGGTAGCTACAACCACCTATCCTTGCCTTGTCCAACTGACCTGAAGTAGAAGTAGAATGATGGAACCACTGTCACACTATCACTATGAGATATACCACTGTAAACATGTATCAATAAACATCAACCATGCATCAACCTATACCACAACTTGTAATCAACATGTACCATAAACAAGTGCATCAACCATGCACCAACATGTACCAAACAATTTGTAATCAAAATGTACCATAAACAAGTGCAACCAACCATGTACCAAGTATGTACCAATCATGTCTCAAGTACTCATCAACTATTGCTCATCAATATGTACCAACATCATCAACTATACACCTCATGTATGTGTCAACTCATGAACTACTTGTCTCAACCATGTACCTAACTTGTACCTCAATCAAAAGCCCTCATAAATTTCATCATCCAAATATGATTTGTAACTTTGTAATAGACCTAGTGTATATGATCACACACCTGCAAACCTTCCTTAACTTTAACAACAAGAGACTAGCATTTTCATCAAACGTTTATTTAATCTCACGAGACTAGTTTTGGATTAGTCAACAACCCTAACTTGAAATAAGAATAATTTTGTACATGTAATGAATAAAGATTTGAAACTTATACACAATGTTATTTAGTGTTTTTTGTGCAATTCCTCCTGGTGTCACTACTTGGAACCTCTCAGAAAAGGAGTTATGGAAAAAATGGTGCACCTTGCTGAATTTTGGCTTATTCTAGAGAGAGACCTTGTAGAGCATGCCCTGCACAGAATGTTTGTTTAATTGATCTAAAACTATTACACAGCATACTAAAGGTTGTACTCTAACCAACACATTTGGTCTTACTAAATTTGGATCTGTTATGAAGAAGTTATGACATTTTTACCCGAAACACCTTAGAAAGCATCATCAAAAGAATTTATCCTTCCTTGAATTCTGGTCTTCTTTTCTTCACTTTCCTCAGAAATTTGGCTTAAATATCCTTTGGTTACCTTAGACACCTATAGGTATTCAATATTCTCAAGTTTTTCTTAAATGAGAGAGCCTTGCCTCTTATTTATACTCTCCAAGTAGCTTCCTTAAAAACATCTTCTAGGTCACTTTGCCCACTTTCCTTATTTTAGGGTTAACCCACTTCTAATTTCTCCATTAAATTTATTATTGAATTAATTTATTTTGTATTCACTTTGACTTATAGTACACTCATCACTTCACTTTATTATTTACCTTTTAAAAACTCTTAAACTACTTTGACTACTTTGAGCTTTTGGGGCTTCTAGATGACATATGAGGGTCCTCCAACTTCGTAAGGCCATAACTCTCAAACCGTGAGGAGTTATGTGACGTTCCACATACCACCAGAAATGGAATGACATGTACTATCCATATAGAATATTATTACCTGAAAATATATCAAAACTCATACCATTATCCATCAAACAAACTTGGGTCCATTACCTAAACCTGGGTTCTCCAACTTCTCATGGCCATAACTCTCTAACCATGAGGAGTTATGTGACGTTCCACATAACTATCCATATAGGATAGTTTCACTAAAAAATTCATTGACATTCATCTCATTATTCCACAAATAATCATGGGTTCCCTAACCAAACTTCTAGGATAACTCAATCTACAAAGCGTCTTCCTGTGAGGGATTTCACCATAAGGGGGCCACTTTGGAGTTCATCCATTTCTACTTATTATCAACCATGAAAATAAAATAATGAGTCATATTTACATCAAACAATATTGGGTCCATTACCCAACGTTTGTGCTACGGGGCTTTCTTCAAGGGTTGACATCAATGACAACCAACCTTAATCAACATGTTTTCCTCTCCAATTGCTTACCATACCCTTCTCACCGATTTCACCCAGATTATTTTGAGGACGAATGAAAGGATATGATATTTTAATATCAGGTTCAATAAAACCTTGAGTAGGATTCCAGAACATAAAAGACCAAATGACCCAGTCATTCTAGGTTGTTATAAGAATGCAATGCCCCCGAATGTAAAATATTCTATCAGAACATCCCAAATGGATACTTTGGAGGAGGAAATGACTAAAGCCACTGAGATGGAAGAAATTATGATTGAAATGGGTGTCGACCCCGACATTATACTAGGAAGAGTAAAAAGGCAGTTGGGAGGATTAAATATTTATAATCAGGGAGCTTCTAGTTCAAAAAAGAATGAAGAATTCAAGCCTCGACCAGCTCAAAACCAAATGATGGGAGGAGGATTTTTCAAGGAAACCATACTTGATGTAAAGGTTGACCCTGTGGTGGCACAAACTAAGCAAAGGATTGAAATTGCACAGATGAGTGGAACCATCAAACAATTGCATAACAAGATAACCAGACTAAGAAGGGGAGATAATTACATGCAAACCCAAGAATCCCAATCCCAGAGAAAAGGAGGAACCCTTCCCAAGAAAATAGAGTGAGGCTTGAAAACATAGATATGCAAAGACCAAGGGTTCCCAGACAGCCTACTCCAAATGCATATGTTCTAGATGATTTTTATGACGAGCAATTAATTAGGCAAGAAAATTATCACTTACCTGATGAAAGCTCTGAAACTATCCAGATGGATGGATGTGAGACATCCATGTATATATTTGAAGAAGGAGACAACGATTCCAACTCGCAATAAAATGTCGCCCAGACAAGAGGATTTGTAAATAGACCAAAAAATAAAGGCAATTCTGATAAAGAGAACCAAAAAGAAAAAGAAAAAGAAAAAACAAATGAGAAATTGACGGATAGCATTGGAAGTAAAAGGTAGAACATGACATCAAAATCCACTCAAATGATATATAATGTTGTAGAGGATTTGAGTAAATTAAGGATAACCCTGCCCTTTCTGGAAGTGGTGAAGATTCCCCAGCAAAGAGAAAACATTTTGAAGTTGTTGGATGATCCATATGAAAGAGCAGAAGTCGTTGTTACCAATCCAAAACAAATCCCTAGCCAGTCAACTGCCAAGCTGAGAGGTAAAATTCCTCCCTTTTACATTTCTATTGAAAATCATGATGTTGCACTGCATAATTGTTTAGTTGACACTAGCGCAATGAACAATATCATGCCATTGGAGGTCATGGAGGCATTGGGCATGAGTTGCACCAAGTATTATGAAACTGATGAAATTATATATGCAAATGATTCTAGAAAAGTGCCAGCTTATGGAGAAATGAAGGACTTTTATGCTTGGATTACAGTAGCCCCCCATATCATTAAAGTTTTCAATATTATTGTGGTAGACCTTCCTCTGGCATATGGAGTTGTTCTGGGAAGAGACTGGAAATCTATGATCAGAGGATATAAAATGAATGATGGAAGTTGTATGATGCTGCCAGGAAAAGAAGGAGTAATGATTAAAGTGCCTCGTGAACGTAGAAAACCCTTCTCCTTCAAAAATAAGGACAATGAATTGATGGAGGATTATATAGATGTCGATATTGGAAACTATGTAATCCTAGACCTAGAGCATAACGAAATAATAGAGCAAGTGCAAGACAAAGAAAATCAAGAATGTTTGTTTGAAGGGTATTGGAGGATGTCATTTGATGGAGTTTGTTCAAGCTCTAGGAATGGGGTTGGAATTTTTCTTATGAGTCCAAGTAAGATTATGCATCGACATGTTATTAGACTGGAGTTTTCATGCACTAATAATGAGGCGGAGTATGAAGCTTTGATTCAGGGGATGATCCTTGCACAGGAAATGAATATAGAAAATCTAATTGTAACTGGCAACTCAAAGTTGGTCGTCAATAAGGTTACTCAGAGGTATAAAATCAAAAAGGAAATACTTAAGTTGTATTTCAAAAGAGTTAACGAATTGATGAAATCTTTCAGCTCCTTCAACATTTCTTTTATTCCAAGGGAAAAGAGTTACAAGGCAGATCCACTAGCCTTGGCAGCCTCATTGTCAAACCCAGACGATATCCAAAGAAAAATGTCTTTCCAAGTAGAAATATCTTTCCAACCGTCCGTGCCCAATAACATTGAGTATTTGCAAGTGTTTGAGAACGATGAACAGTTAAAAAAAAATTGTTAAATGATGATGATGATGAATATGATCACTCGTCTGTTGCCCCCAAAGATTGTATACAATCTGAATCTCTTTTTATGAAATGTGATCATGCTAAGAATCTCCTTGAAGAAGTTTCAGTTCAAAAAGTGCAAGAAATGAGAAAAGTCAATATTGGCACTGACAATTCCCCGAAATATGTGAACTTGGGAGTTGACTGCACCACTGAGGAAGTTGATCAATATGTTGCCTTGTTCAAAGAATACATCGATGTTTTTTCTTGAACCTATGATGATTTAAAAGATTGCGATAAAATTGTATTACAACATATCATTCCTTTGAGGGAAGGAGCAAGGCCAGTGAAGAAAAAAATAACGATGATGAATCCCAACGTGAAACCTCTAGTAAAGATTGAATTGGAGAAATTGAAAGAGGAATAATTTATCCCATTAGACACTCAGATTGGCTTTCAAATCCTATGATTGTAAGAAAAAAGATCTGGGAAATCCGAATGTGTGTTGACTTCAGAGACCTTAATAAAGAAAGCATAAAGGATAAATTTTATTTTCCTAATATGGAGTTTCTTCTCTAGCAAGTTACTAGATCATACTGCATGTCCATGTTGGATAGTTTTTCTGGATATAACCAGGTCTTGGTGGATGAGGAAGATAGGGAAAAGATAGAATTTATCACACCTTGGGAGACGTATGCATATTCTAGAATTGTTGGTTGTGGAGCCTGATTATCTTCCTGATTTAGAGGTCTTTTACTTTCAGCCGTGTTTATACCCCATGAAGTATTTACACCCCATAAGTATGTACACTCTTCCACGCGGGGGAGTGCAAAGGGGGGGTACCCCCTCTGTGGGGTCCGGGGGGGCTATCCCCCCAGCTGGGGGGTCTGGGGGCAAGCGGGCCCCCAACGGGGGTTCGGGGGCAGCATCCCCTGATGGGGGTTAGGGGGAAAAGCCCCCGAAGAAAAAATTACCTTGTAAAAGTATATTGTAATTTCATTGTAAATCTGGACCGTTCATTATAAGGTCACAGATCTAACGATAGAGATTATGTTAGGTTTTTTTTGCCCTATAAGGCAACCCTCTTTTATGAGGGAAATGTATTGCGGCTATGTAGGTTGGAAAGTATTGTATTATGAGAGAGGAGACTGTGAGAGAAAGAAGAGGAAGTTACAGCGGGTTTTGTTGTAGGTTGTATCCCTTCATTTTGCTGGATAATAA
>ML778637.1:1790811-1817397 GCA_009831015.1 Picea engelmannii | reverse complement strand
GTTGTGGAGCCTGATTATCTTCCTGATTTAGAGGTCTTTTACTTTCAGCCGTGTTTATACCCCATGAAGTATTTACACCCCAGAAGTATGTACACTCTTCCACGCGGGGGAGTGCAGAGGGGGGGTACCCCCTCTACGGGGTCCGGGGGGGCTATCCCCTGGCTGGGGAGTCTAGGGGCAAGCGGGGCCCCAGCGGGGGTTCGAGGGCAGCGTCCCCCGATGGGGGTTCGAGGGCGAAGCCCCCGAAGCAAAAATTGCCTTGTAAAAGTATATTGTAATTTCATTGTAAATCTGGACCGTTCATTATAAGGTCGCAGATCTAACAATAGAGATTATGTTAGGTTTTTTTTTCCCTAGAAGGCAACCCTCTTTTATGAGGGAAATTTATTGTGGCTATGTAGGTTGGCAAGTATTGTATTCTGAGAGAGGAGACTGTGAGAGAAAGAAGAGGAAGTTACAGCAGGTTTTGTTGTAGGTTGTATCCCTTCATTTTGTTGGATAATAATAAAGAAAGGACCTGGCAATTTCTCTGGTGGACGTAGCCCACACTGGTTGAACCACATAAATCTATGTCTCTCTTGTATTGTGTATCTTCTGTGTTTTATTTCCGCATTTGTTTTATTTTATTGCTCTGCGGTCCTGTTTTTCTAACAAGAATGCCCTTTGGTTTGAAGAACGTTGGAGACACATTCCAGAGGTCCATGGATCATGTATTCAGTGGGTTGAAAGGAAAATATACGGCAAACTATCAAGATGACTTGGCAATGCATTCAAAGAAAATGGGTGATCATATCCACCATTTGAAAAATGATTTTGAAAGATGTAGATTATATGGTGTCTCTCTAAAGCCAAAGAAATGTTTGTTCGTTGTGACTCAAGGAAAATTGTTGGGCCATATTGTATGCAAGGAAGGGATTTACATAGATCCTGAAAGAATTAAATCAAAATGAGCTCAACACCCCTACGTCCAAGAAGGGAGTCCAATTGTTTTTCAGCAAGATCAATTTTGTGTGAAGATTTGTTCATGACTATGAAAATATCGTGAAGCCGATCAATTTGTTATTGAAAAAAGAGTAGAGGTTCAAATGGACAGTGGATACTCAAGAGGCGGTCAATAATATAAAAGGATAAATCACCACTGCTCCACTCCTCATTAGTCTAGACTTTCAAAGCGATTTCATCATCTATTCATTTTCTACAAAGACATTTGTTGCATTCGTTCTTACTCAGAAGAATATCAAAGGAGAAGAACTCCCAATAAGTTTCATAAGAAAAACCCTACATGACTATGAGTTGAGGTATTCATAGCTGGAGAAGCAAGCCTTGGCTCTTGTAAAAGAAGTAACACACTTTCAGACATACATATTAAACTCCCATGTTATTGTTTATGTTCCCTCATCACCAGTGAAGATGATTTTGAATCAACAATTGAGATAAGGAAAATGGGTTAACAGGTTGGCAAACATACAAAAATATGATATCAAGATTAAACCTTTAAAATCTATCAAAGGACAAGGTTTATGTAATCTCATCACGAATGGAGATCTGGTCGATGGAATGATTTTAATTTCATTCGTGGAACCATTAGCTGATTCAGAATGGTATGGAGATATTATATTCTACTTAAGGTCTGAGCAATTTCCTGTCACCATGAACCCCAAGGACCAAAGAAAATTGAATATGAAGGTGAATCAATATGTACTGATTGGTGAATCAATACATACAAATTATTTCAGAAAATGGCCGGAAGCGGTGGCATTAAAGAAGGATGATGCTAAAGAGCTAATTAAATTCCTCAAAGACAATATTTTGTCGATATTTGGAGTCCTGGATAAATTTATCATAGACAATGATTCGATTTTCATCAGGTCGAAGTTTACGGAGTTTTGCGGAGAATGTGGAATCATCATGGGTCAATCATCGAATTATTATCCATAAGGTAATGGCATTTTTTAATCCACAAACAAAACACTTGTTCAGATACTGAAGAAAACCATTGACAAGAACCAAAGGTATTGGCATCTAAAGTTGACGGATGAATTATGGGCAAGCAGAATGACTTCGAAGGATAGAACCGGGATGTCTCCATATATATTGGTTTATGGGAAAGAATCGAAAATTTCAATTAGCCTCGAGCTCAATGCATTGATTTTTTTGGTTAATACCTAAGATACAGAAGATGGTTCACCCATCCAGAGGAGAATCAATTAGTTGTTGAAGTTGGAAGAAGAACGAAGCAAAGCCCTGAATCGAACTTCTCAAAGGAGGCAGAGCATCAAAATATATTTTGATCATAGCACAATTGTCAATAATTTCTAGAAGGGAGAGTCAGTGTTACTTTGGAACAAGGCCACGGAGAAACCGTCCATGCATACAAAGTTCAAAGCACTCTGGATCGGACCATACATCATCGAGAAAATATTGGGTTTTAACTCCTATATGCTCCAAGACATGAAGGGTAAAATATTAATGTTACTTTTCAATAGGAAACATTCGAAAGCTTTATTCTCCTAAGACTTTCTCATTCTCATTGTACATAATTTTAATTTTCAGTTTGTATATTCTTACTCTGACTCCATATCCCAATAGGTAGAATCACCTGGTCATGAAAGGATATGGATTCTTGACAACCCACGTGGTGTTATCATCCCACATTTGGAGCCAGTTGTTGAGATCAATTCCCGCTTCTAAAATTTCCCTCCCCTTTTCTATTTTCCAAACTTATTTTGTCCATTTATTTTCCCTCTTCTATACTTACCCAAATTCCCCTTTTCTTTTTCCCTTCTATTCTCCCTTTCTAATTACTATATTTAAGTCATTTTTTTCCAAAACGATGGGTTCATGGGTTGGAGGACTCATGGATCCTTATCTCCATCCACACTCTCACATCATGAGTCTGACTGGCCACCACGTTATCCTATACTCATTTCTTTCTGTAGTCATGGGTTCTCAGGTTGGCAGGTTTAAATCTTTCATATCCCTTGTTCTATGACATACATTGTGTACCCAAACAATCTATGATCTACATTTTGACCATTGGACTCCTCGATATCTTAAGTATCTCATCTCTCCTATAGTGAATTCGATCGACTGCGTTACAAAACTTATCCAATTCTCAACCTTCTGTAACGATGGGTTCCCATGTTGGCGAGTTCACAAAAGTCTCAAATGTTATTTGCTCTCGTCTGTCCCCACCAACTTCACATTTTTCATAATATGCATTTAGTATGGTTTAAGGCTAATAACTCATCATTCAAGTCCCATAAACATTGTCATTAATAAGTGTTGGTTATGGATCCTGATTCAGAGGTCCTTGCTTTCAACCGTGTTTATACCCCATGAAGTATTTACACCCCAGAAGTATGTACACTCTTCCACGCGGGGGAGTGCGGAGGGGGGGTACCCCCTCTGCGGGGTCCGGGGGGCCTATCCCCTCGGCTGGGGGGTCTGGTGGCAAGTGGGCCCCTAGTGGGGATTTGGGGGCAGTGTCCCCTGATGGGGGTTCGGGGGCGAAGCCCCCAAAGCAAAAATTGCCTTATAAAAGTATATTGTAATTTCATTGTAAATCTAGACAGTTCATTATAAGGTCGCAGATCTAACGGTAGAGATTATGTTAGGGTTTTTTTCCCTAGAAGGCAACCCTCTTTTATGAGGGAAATGTATTGCTTCTATGGTTGATGGTGAATATTGTATTCTGAGAGAGGAGACTGTGAGAGAAAGAAGAGGAAGTTACAGCGGGTTTTGTTGTAGGTTGTATCCCTTCATTTGCTAGATAATAATAAAGGAAGGACCTGGCAATTTCTCTGGTGGACGTAGCCCAGACTGGGTGAACCACGTAAATCTATGTCTCTCTTGTATTGTTTGTCTTCTATGTTTTGTTTCTGCATTTGTTTTATTTTATTGCTCCGCGGTCCTGTTTTTCTAAAAATAAGCGAAGGGCTCGAGGATATTTCTTATTAAACCACATTGAAGCACGATTTGTGGAAGATTATATTATATCTCTCAAGCACTCATTTCAAATATTATCTGGATCAAAAGAACGCTCTCGTCAACTTATGGCAGCGACATCTCAATAGTAGTTCTGCAGAGATACTTTCAAAAAAATTGGACGTGAGGACCAAAACTTTTAGTGGTCTAGAGCGTATTCTTATTATTCATCCCTGTTTGCTCAGAAGGAAGTAATTTGGACATCCCGAATTGCTCATGCGGGTTATTTTCCTGAAGTTTATGACTGCAAGGAATTGCTTTCATGGTGTGATGAGAAGTATATACCAATTCAGTGGATAATTCAACTCCAAGACCATTCTCATGTCTCTCTTTCACCTCAAGTGTTATGTAAAATGTTGAAACTCCCAGAGCCAACACTCACCTTCAAAGGTGAAGATTGAAGGGACTTCTTGAAAAAACATGACAATGGCCTGGATATCTTACCTCAATTCTTGGTGAATCTCACGGCCATCCCTAAATATATTACCATATTTTAGGTCAACCTATTCAAAAACCCATTTTGGGAAATTTCCTAGTTATTTACTAGAGTTACGGGCCAAGAAAATACTACCAGCATTTCTCATATGATTATTTATATCTTATATTTTACTGTCAAGAAGCGGGCCATTTTCGATTGAGGAAAGTTGATTTCCATTTAAATATCTTCACAATTGTCTCAGTATAAAAAGGATAATAAATTGTTTATGTCTTCTTATTTGGTTTTTGCGATAGCACATTGCTGTCAATTTCCTAAATTATCTATATGCAAGAAGGTGAACTGTCAATTTGACCCTGTGACCCTTTGGAACCAAGCATTATGGACGCACAAAGCTTCCTTTCATTTTCATGAAGTTTTCATTGACTTTTTCTCGGTTCTTAAAGCATTGTTGTTTGGAAAAGATACTATAACACATCCATGACGGGGCATAAAAAATTTCGCTTTTCTTAAACGACAGATTCTTCGTTCATGGTTTCTAACTTGGAAAGTCAGGGACCCAGTCCGACCTCTCGGTCAAGGATCTCTGATTCTGAAACCAAACGACTCTCTGAGACCTTAATGGTCTCTCTCTAAAATTAAACGTTGACCCCTTTGACTTCTGAGTGCAGGTCTAATGGTACCTGCGACCTTCCAATTCGCACCTACGAAATCTCAGAGTCTGGGAGCTACCTCCTTTTCTGATAAGCCCCTTCCTTTATATGACCATGGGTGATGGCCTTACGTAACCATGCGATTGAGGGCATGGCAAAGGGTGGTTTGAAACCAAACTACTTTTCATCCCGCAATTCACCTTGAGCCTCCACGTGTCCTTTCTCCAAAATCGTGGTCTGGATTGTGGCCCACCCTCAACTTTTTAAAGTTCTCGCACCTTTGGTCCCCACAATGCAATGGGACCATTGATCTCATGACCTTGATGGTGCTTCAGAATTGACAGCTCAGTTCTATCCTTTCTGAATCTACGGATCAGATCTAAGCTTTCAAAATCAACGGTTGTGATTTATTTCGTGATTTGGGTTTCCTGAGTTTCAACTCTCAACTTTCACTTCCTCTATCAATAACTATCTTCCGAAATGGAAGATCTGCTAACACCTGTCCTCAACAAATGGACGGTTCTGATGAGCTCCAGCTCTCCAGCCTTCAGGAGTTCTTGCTCCTTCATTCACCCCTTTCTCTTGGAGTGCTCTGTACCTGGAGTTGTATATCGGACGCCACGTGTCTACTCCGATCAACGGTCTATATCCACTCTCCACAAACACAAATCTCCAGAGTGAATCCTTCCAGAGTATCAGATCTTCTGACACATGTCCTCTCCAAATCAACGGCCATGGTCCTCTTTGAGACTTCAGAACTTTTCAACCAACACCAAGTCGACAGTCCTTCAACCTCCTCCTCGATCAACGATCGAGATCTCCTTCAGGACTTCAGCGCTTTCACCCACTACTTTCCTCCGGAGTGCTCCATACCCATATTTCTAGATCTGGCACCAAGCTTCCAACTTCAAATCAACGGTTGTCATCTGCTTCGGGACTTCAGCCTTCGGTGATTTCAAATCCCAGTTCCTCCACACTTTGCTTATCCCAGAGTGTTTTATCCGAAGTTCACGATATGATGACATGTGTCCTCTCGCAAATTGATGGCTCCCAGATACTTCAGCTATTTGGGGTTTGGCGATTTCAAAATTTACTCCTTTGTTTTCTCCCGAAGTATTTTCACCCGGAGTTCACGATCTTTTGCCACGTACCCTCTAGATCTGACGGTTCAGATTCTCTTAAGTTATTCGGCTCTTTGGGCTTCGAGAGTTTCAGACTCCTATGCACTCATTTCTCTCGGAGCACTTTCACCCCAACTTCATGGATTTCTACCACGTGTCCCTCTGCAAAGGATGGTTGTGATCTTCTTCGGCCTTCAGGATTTTGTCACGCTCCTCACTTGGAAACCTCCGAAGTAGTTTTCCCCGAAGTCTATGATCTATCGACACGTATCTCCTGTCGGTCGACAGACAGGATCTACTTCGGGTCTTTACCCGGAATTGACAGACTTATGCCACATGTCCTCTGGATCCAATCGCTGACATTTACTTTGGACGATCCGACGGTTGATCTTTACTTCGATTCTTTACCCAGAGTTCTCAAACCTCAACTTTCTCCTTCATTCGAAGTGTGTGGATTTCTATCGTGTGTCCCTCTGAATCGGGTGACTGAAATTCACTTCGGATTTTCGAGGTTCAGAAATCTTAACTCTCAACCTTTGCTCCCTCCTGAAGCTCATGATCTATCACCACGCGTCTATCTGAATCTAACGATCTAGATTCACTCTGGACTTCGGGTTTCAGGAGTTTCAACTCTCAATTGAAACCTTCGAAGTGATTTTTCCCTGATCCTTGGATCTGTTGACATGTACCTCCCCTGATGACCAATGGTTAGGATTACTTCGGTGATTTCAGTCTCTCCTTGACCATAAGCTCTCACCCAGGGGTTGTGGATCTTGTGCCACCTGTCCCTCTCGATGATGAATGGTCCCAATTCACTTCGAGAATTCAAGACTTTGGCCAGTCAATCCTCCTGTGCAAACAAAGGTTAAAACTCATGCACTTTACCTTAGATTAGATGTCTATCTTTCCCTTGCACTCAGATCTGACAGTTAGGATCTGTTCCCTTCTCAACGCTTCTCCTATGCTTCCCTGGATGTCAATCTAACGGTCCAAGCTTCTCCCCACAACCAATCTGATGGTTGTTGTCACTCCTCTTGACGTTTTAACTTCTTCTAAATTGGAAGAGTTTTGTAGATGTTCAAAGGCCTCAACCTTCGTTCCTTCTACGAACCCAGCTATCTTGGGTCTCTCCTTTTCTCTTGAAAACGTTATCTCTTCTGAGTTTTTCAATTCTTTCAGACCAACGATACCGAAGGACTACGTCACTCTGCGGATTTCCTAAGGGGATCACAACCATCCATCTCACAATTTTTCAAGGTATGGCAGTCATGATCCGACAAATACCAAGGTGTCCGCCGATCAACAGTTGACAGTAATTTCGGGGTCCTAACGTGCGTGATCTTTATCAAATATCTCAACCTCTGCAATCTGGAAAGTACTCACCCAACCTAGTCTAATCGAAGTTGCTAATCTTCCAGCCCGATGGGATCAACGAAGTTAGTGAATTGCGGGCTGTGAAATAGCGCGTCTGCTACTTTCACCTTCATGCTCCGCAATGATTCCCCACCCTCAATCTCCATTCATATATCGATGGTTCATAGGGATTGCGGGGTCCAACCTCCGTAATCAAGGAAGTGCTCGTCGACTCTAGTCTAATCCTAGTCGTTGATCTTCCAAACAAAGGGACCTTCCCTTTTGATAATTCAACCTTGTTGTTCTTCCTAATATTTCTTAGCTCTGAAAGGATTAAGATCTTTGTGCTCTCTCTCTCTCTCTTGAACTTAACGCTTGTAAGAATCCTTACATGCACCCCTTACGCTCATTCTTCAATTCTATAACTTAAGGGATTCTCGGTCTCTATCTACCTCGTAGAGATCCTGTGCATACGTGCACTATCTCTCCTAAGCTTTAACGGACTCCCTCCTCCAAGGGACTTCGAACAACTAGGAGGTTCGACATGCGTATGTGAAACTTTGCCTAAGATCGACGAACTCATAGTTTGTGGATCTAGCTTAAGCCACCACAAGGCACAAGCATTTACGAATACAAAAAAGGAAATATCATACTTTCTTAAATACACAATCTAACAAGAATAAAGAGATATAGTATAACCATTAATAAAACATACACATCCCTAGGTCATTCACAGTATATCTCATTTTATTTCATAATTACAGCTCAATTTCACAGGGTACGAGAATACTTATCTATTACAAGTTGCATCCAACTAACTGACTGTGGGTGTGTGCCTTTCCACCCTACTATAGGCTCAGAGGCATTTATTCTTAGCACTATGGCCACCCCCATGCCAAGCCATGATATCACTAGGTAATTTATGTTATCTCTCAGAGAAAACTCTCTTTGTCACAGCGACCCTGCGAGGTTTATCAGATGCTTCCTCAGCATCAAGCTCATGTTTGGTCCTTCAGGTCGTGTTCTCTGCACTCCCTTTGGGTTCGCGCATCTCCCTTATGAGCTTGCACTCTTGTCTTTTGTCTCTCTTCTCTTCATGTGTGTCTGTATGTATCTTACCTTCCCTCCTTTGGAAGGTTTCCGACCTGTCATGTTCCTTTTGTCAGAAGGAAGCTCAGGTCTGTAGATCTATGTGGTACTTCGGGCTAACATCCTGCAGCTATACCATGCTCCCATTCATGGGGTTGGTTGATAATTCAACTATTGGTCCTCTCGTCATTAACTGATTTCTTTCCTCTAGAGATATCATGGCTCATACTTCAAGGCTTCACCCCCAACAGTCAGTTATGGGTAGTTTAACAATAATACATTTACATTTTCCACATGCCTTAGCATGGTAATCCTTTCTTATGATTAATTACAAGCTGGTGGAAACAGGGTGTTACAATTCCCTCCCCCTTAAAGGAACACCGTCCTCGGTGTTCTTTCTTAAAAACACCTATCATGCCTTTCTCATTCAGCTATTTTAGGAATCTTGATCCTTCTTCCTCGGTCGGGTCCTTTTTCAGACCCTTAATCTTGGTCACTTGCTTTCAATAATTTTTGGACAACAAGCACGTTAATCATAGTCTTATGCGAAAACATTGTATAAAATTTCCTAGGAAAATTTCATAATCTTAGCACAATAATTATCTACACAGTTTGTGGATTTGAATCCACGTGGTTGTTTTGTTATCCAGGTTGATTTTTTTTCCTTGACATACCCATTGGTTGCATGATCCCAATCAATAGTTTACAAGAAATATCAAGGTCTTATCTTCCTTGCGGTCACTCACCCTCCAGGCCAAGGCTCAGGCATCCCTTTCTCTGTTATACAGTCCCTCAGGTGATCCATCTTGCCTTGCCAAGGTTTTCTCGCACATGAAGAATTACCCATCGTGTGCATGATCCCAATCAATAGTTTACAAGAACTATGAAGGTCTCCTCTTCCTTGTGGTCACTCACCCTCCAGACCTAGGCTCAGACATCCCCTTCTCTGCTATACAGTCCCTTGGGTGATCCATCTTGCCTTCCCAAGGTTTTCTCGCACATAAATAATTCCAGAGACTCTATCGAGTCTTACAGTCGAGGCGTCCCTCAGACTTGCTCTCTCGAGGCATCCCTCCGTCTTGTGTTACCTCAACACAACATATTCTAGGTGATCATGGCTTACCACGGGGTTCTCATGGCTCGATAGCAGCCATTTTTCATGCTTTTACAGCTTGACAACCTTCTGACTCAGCTAAAGTTAGGGACGAAGGTTACTGTCCTTCTCCCAACTCAATCATAGATAGGGATGAAGGTTACTCTCCTTCTCCTGAGTGAGTCTCTATTTCATGCGATCGGATAATACTCTTTCTCACCCGTATCACAGGCATATAAAAATTCATAAGACATCATCATAAATTTTAAATTCAAAATTTTCTTGTAAATCTGTGACCCACAGATATCCAAATTCCACATTTTGTTTCCATATTTGTTTTTTATAGGAAATAGATTCATAATTATGGGACTTTCCTTCCCATAGCAGTTTGGCTCAGCAATAAATTGGTATTTCTTAAGTCTTACAATGCTTCCATATTCAGGACTCCTTTACTTCCTGCACTTTCAACTTTAATCAGCCAAACAAATTGTTAGTTTCCATGCACATACATTTTATTGCACCTTTATAACGTCATCACAAACAATTTCAGAATTGTGCATATTAACAACAAAATTCACTTTCTCAAAAAGGAAATACTATTCCTTGCAGTTTAGCTCAGTAGGAAATCGGTCTTCCTTATGGGCTTACAATACTGCCATATCCAAGACCCATTTCCTCCTGCAATTTCAACATTCCTCAGCCAAACAAATTATTAGTTTTCATCCACATTACCTTTTCAAAATCAAGCATACTAACAGTCCAAGTCATATTCATCTATTCAAGGATACAAAGAAAAAGGATACGTCATCCCTTACCTATGTATCATTTCAGCCTAGCAAATTTTTAAGAATGTAATTCAGATATCAATTTACCTCAATGAATGTGCTAACATTCATGGCCACATTCATATCCAATGCACCTTTTCATTGATTTTAAGTTTCCCACACTTTATGACAAGTACTTTTTCATGGTGCATTGGAGCTTAGCCAAGCTTTTCACCATATGGTTTATTCATTCTCATTCATTGTTGCAGCAAGACTATACTTCCAGCTACAGGATGATCACGATTCCCAAATCAGTACACATGAAACTCAAAAGTTTCACATGAATGTCTTTAAGCCTTCTTCCTCCATTAATAACCAGGGTGCCAACACTCATGGCCACCCAAATTAGTTTTCCTTCAACGCTTACATAATGTAAGCAAAACATTAGAAGGTCCTCCTTTCTTACTAAAAAATCCATTGTCTACCATCTTATGCAACATGCATTCCCTCAATGCATTCCATGAAGCATGCTATCTATGAGCACTTTTGTTTACAATCATTCCTTGATTGGTCCATGTATTCATGACATATCATTTCATGAATTCTTCCGAGGATTACAATCAGTCTTTACTACTAGAGGTTCACACCTCCATCATTCAAGTTCTCCTCCCTGAATCATACCCTACTTGGGTATCCAAGGCATACACTGCCTTTCAACGTTCCATAAATTACATTAAGACCATAAAACATTTCAAAAGAGATTCCTACCCAATCCCTTCATACCTTGTGCCACATAGGCATGAACATATTTATATTGGCTTTGGTTGTTAGCACCCCCTCTGATATTATACCATCAGTGGTGATCCATGGGGACTTTTAAAGTCCCTTCAACAATATTTCAACAAGAACCTTCTCATAGTCATCCTCTGATTGAGGTTGTTCATTATTGGTAACCGTCTTTCTCAACATTTCCAATCTATTTCTTTCTACACATGGCATACATCATAAACACATTATTCGTCATGAAACTTTAAAAAATGCAAGTACCATATCATTTAAATTAATAAAACATTTTCAGACATGTCCTAGCATATCTGTATGCACTTCATCACATTATCCTTAATGTTTTCATGGGTGCAATATTGACAGTTCTCAATTGTTTCTGCAGTAATACAATCCTCATCACTCTGGTGTCAAAACATTTACTTCTATTAGTAAATCATCTTTCTCATTCCAGAGGGAACATAACACATAACAAGAAAAGATTTAGGGGCTCTCCCCTTCTTCCAATTCCTTCTACAATTCCTGGGGATTTCCAGCCCAGCTGAGTTATCTCTAAAGGTCTTACTGCCTTTTATTAACATGGATTCAACCAAGCCTATTCAATCAAACATACTCCTTTATTCATTCATTAGTGTTATATTCATTACATGATGCTTTCAAAATGTAATCCAGGATTCTTATATATATATATATATATATATTTCTAGTTCACTGCTCAATTTCTCAGCAGTTACTAAGGTCATGACTCTGACCCCCTGAGTCCTGACAGAGTTTTCACACAATTCTTCCACAGGGGACTCCTTCACCATGCAACTTATTTATTGCACATCCATCACTATCTGTGCTGGACTCAACCTTGAGTTATCTTTTATCTATTTACTGAATATTCCCTAAGGAATATAAACATGCATCTTTGTCATGTACCCAAATTATGTATCCATACATATTCTAGTTTTGTTAACTTACATCCATGATGTACTTAACCATATTCATAATCCTAAACCTGCCTATAGTGGTCATAGGTAAGTTTCACAACCCACCTACATCTCTACTTTTAAGATCAATCAACTCAGGATTGTTCACAATCCTTCTCATGTGATTCTTAAAGGCATAATCATTTGCCTCTTATTATGACAACAGAGCATATTTGCTTATTTATCCTTTTTATTTAATTATATTAGTATTTTCTTGAGGAAAGGGAATGCATTCCCCCTCAAGCTATTATTTGGAACAGACCTTTCATGACTCTTCGGAATGGAGTCAACCATGCATCCATAGTATTCATTTATTATGGACAAGAGTAATTCTTTCTTTATATTTCACTCATCAGGGCAACCATATTGTACCTATAACTATACTCTTACAGCATACATTTGCATCACTTGCACGTTTAATATCATTCGTACCTAATTGGTATTAATATCAGGCTTCATATTAGGAAGATCCACAATGTATTAAATCCATGCACTCAAGCATAATTGAACACAGGTAAGTATTTATCATGCTAGATTATTGCTTGCACTCTTTCCATGTCATTCACACAAATGGACATATCATGCTTCTATATCGTTTTTCCCAAGGATATTCCAATCATCCTTATGATCAGGTATACACATTCGTGTATAAGTAGGTGCATCTCTTGCACCTTTTTACCTCATTCATTCGCTTGATAGTTTAATTTCATCATTAGTGTCCTTTAGTTTGAGATTTTAGTCACTTACAGGACTAATCTCACAGTCACATCTCGTATTGATGTTGCCTTCTCTCATGGAAATACCCAACTAGGGTCACTTTCCTCTTTATGCGACAATGTCTAGCAAGAAAACCTTCTTGCCTCAGCATCCATAGGTTTTTACCCATCTGACTTTTATCTGGTCATGAGGATTTATATACTCCGATTTTAAATTTAAAGCAGTAACTATAACTGCCAAGGATCCTACATGATCCTATCAGAATCCTTTAAGCCAACAAAGGTATTAATCATTATATAATCCACCATCATTAATGCCTGAAGTCCCAACTGACCATGCTTAGAATGTAACAACCCTAATTAATTATTTAAGTATCATGATTAAATATTTGTTTAATAAATATTAGTTCAATAAATATAAGTTTAATGAATTATTAATTTTGATTTTTTTTAAGACTTATTTTTTAATATAATTGTATTGATAGATGGACCCATTTATGGGGGGGAGGATAAGGTGGTTGAGACTTAATGGGGGGATAAGGTGGTTGAGGTTTAATGGGAGGGATAAGGCAGTTGGAAGGGAGGAGAATGGGATAAGGGGGAGCTTTTTGTGGTTGAGTAACATTTTTCATATTAGGGAAGGTGAGAAAAAAATTGGAGGAAAGGAGAAGGGAGGAGGCAATTTGGGACTGTGTTTCTATTATATACATGTTTTGGGCTTACAGTTGACTTGAGGACTTTCATAGGGGGCACCTATTGCTAGGAATTTTGGGCTTGGGGGCCAGGAAACCGTAAGGAATCCTGGGGCTAGGGAGTCGGATAGGTTGTTCCTAGCTAGCTGGGAGGTTAATCAGTTTGGGCAGAGCTTCAGAACAACATCGGTTTGAGGTAATTATTATCATTATTATGTTGTTATTCATTATTGTTATATTGTTCATTTTTAATTATGTTGAACAAGTGTTATTATGCTGAATTTTATTATGAACAATGTTATTATGTTGAATTGTTATTATGATGAATAGTGAATTGTTATTGTGTTGAATAGTGAATAAAGAAGAAATTATGATAGCATTTCTATATCTAGATTTTGTTTGGTAAGGCTCTATATGGACAGACCTTACACATGGTATCAAAGATTCTAGTTTAAAATCTGGGGCCAAGGGCCTACCTACCCATCCATCCTCTTGACTCTTGACTGAAAGCTATGTTATGTTCCTAGTAAACCATTAAACTGATCCCAAAACCCTACCATTAGCCCAGAAAATGCAGCAGCCACAATGAAATACTTTGGGTTTAAAATGACCAAAAAGACATAAAAGGCACTGGATACTCTTCAAAAGGAAGAAAAAAAAAATCACAAAAGATAGACAAAAGGATGAAAGTAGAGGAACCTAACAGATTATAAAGGAAAAGAAAAATAAGAGAAGGAGAAACTGAGTATAACTGATCAAAAGTGAAATAAGTTAATAACCAATTATAACATTTCAGCAGATATCAACAGCAAAAAATAGAAGAATGTAAAAGCACCACACAGAAAATGTGAAGCACCACAGTAATGGAATAGAAAAATATCAGTTCTGAAGTGGATAGATGACAAATTCAAGGCAAAACCATCAAAGACAATTTGACCTTGCAACTGAGAGAAATAGTAAACTATGTATGCCAAAATCTAGGTCCACAAGTCAACACATTAACCAACACACGCCCAACGCATGCGCCAAACCTTTCAGCGTTGGCTTTCTTCTTTTCTTCTTCAGATAAATTATATGCAGGCCCAATCTTCAACTCCTACAGCTATCGAGCCAAGGACCTACACCAAACACAACACAAACATCAGGGTTTGTAAACTGAAATCTATAAAAGAAATTTGCTTGGGGGATTGATTGGGGGTAAGAAAATGCTGACTATAAACTCTTTCAGACTACCAAACATTTTCTTAAAGTAATATTGGCACAAAAAAAAAAACACGCTAACATTATCAATATGGAAAACAGAGCATAGCGTCCTGGAATCGATTTATGTTGAATGGTGCTTTCAGATTTGTGTATACCTTTGATAAATCTCAAAAAAAAATTAAGGGATCACATTTACTTGAAAGAAACCTTAGGTTTGCAGCCTGGATTTATAGTCCATGTGCCATATTCTATCATTTGACAAAAAATGAAGAGTATAACGCACAGAATAATAATAAATGTCAACGTTTAGCCACTGAAGTCGGCACTCAAGCTAGCACCCAAGTGTCGGTGGCTCCGAACCCTGAGCTTGTTGTTTAGAAGCACTTGCCACAGGTTACACAACACACAATTTGAAACCAAGCGCCCGAAGCACCAAGCCACATGAAGGAGCCATGAGGGCATTGGGTTTGGTGCTCTACTGGCCACCCTTTTCCCACTGCCAAATTATCACCCAAGACCAAACACCAAGCTCAACGAGGAGAACCCACGGGTTCGATTTCATGCATCACAACCACCAATACCAAAGCAGCAAAACACATTGTCAATTATGAAAAAGGAGGATTAGGCTGTTACCCATTGATCACTTCCAACTCACGCGTTCTGCCAACTCACAGATTATGTTTTCATGCATCACAGCCCAGCATCCAAGCATAAATCCCACATCAAGCAACATAAAATTAGCGACCAAGACCAAGCATCACGCTCAGGAGATCCCACGGATCCATACCCATTGAAAAGCCTTGGCAGGATATATGTACTATATTCAAATCCTCGCCCAGGTTGCATTACACATGTGTTGTAGAACCAATAATCCTCAACCGAGAGTCTAGTCACAAGGAGCATCGCTCTCACTAAGGCACCCATGAAATAACACACAGATTCATTGCCTATGCACACATAATCAACAGCTAAGGCGTTGAGGAAGCATCCACGCAGAGCTGCAAACACAAAACCAAATGTGAAGCAAGTAAAAAAAAACAAAAAAAAGGACCAAACTGATAGCAACGAAACTTGACAAGCCAGTCTGGAGGCCATGGTCATATCCTCCTGGCGTTCGGCCATGGTGCCGAGGCCAGACCCTTTGAACTCGATTGTGTGTGCACAGTAGAGAAGAGGTAGGTTATGCACAGAGCGAAAGGGAGGTATAGTAGAGGTTGTGCAGATCAGAATGAGGACTCTACGCATTGGGTAGGGTTAGGGTTCATTTAGTTATTTTTTTATTATTTTATTTTTATGCTTGGACATGTGGAAAAGAGGGAGGGGGCACGTGGGCCTCATGTGAGGTCCCACGGTGCCCCAGGGTTATTCGATTTTTTTATTTTTTTTAATATATATTATTTACGAAATTAATTAAAATTAATTAAGATCTGTTTATTCAGTTTTATATATATATATATATATATATATATATATATATATATATATATATATATATTAATTACTTTCAAAAAATAATAATAAAATAAAACATTAATATTATTTTAAAATAACTTCTTTTTTTTACATTTGTTCTCTTTTATTTAATATTTACTTATTTGAATTCATTAAAATAGTTTAAACTTATTTGAGTTAATTAGGTTTAATTAATGTATAAGGGTGATTAATATGAGTGGTACATATCGATACATGAATGGGTTTGATGCTTGATTACACACAAGTTAGAGTAATTGAAGATTACAGTGTAGCACTAGCATAGCTAGCAAGGCGAGAGAGCCAGTAGTTTATTTAGGTGAAGACATTGAGCTTAGATGCTTTAACCCTGACCTAGCCACTTACCCTAAGGAGAGTAACGTCTGTTTACAGACAAGTAAAAAAAAACTTACACTTAACCCTATGTTTACACGTGTAAATTGCGTGAATGTGAATTGCATTAGACTCTTCCCTGACAAGCATTTGGTTGATGCAGATTCAATTATACAGGATGGTTAGGACTCAAGGAAATCGAGATCGAGGGGCATCATCGCAAGAACCGCCAATGCCACCACCACCATTGCCTGAATTAGCTCTCATTTTGCGCTCTTTGGAGGCCATTAATGAGACTTTAAAGGGGCATTAGACAGCAGGGATCAAAGTGGAGCCCCCACCATATGGAGAGGGTAACCCTGAAGCATCAAGGGATTCAGGGGGAGGGCCTCCACCCAAGGACATCACTAGAGAATTGCAGAAGATCAAACTTCTAGAGTTTTCCGGGGGTCATGCTAGTGAACGTGCAGAGGCACGGTTGGAAGGAATGACATGATGTTTCGCCTTAAGAGACTATGCTTCCACATCAAAGGTGAAAATAGCAATCTTTTAGTTAAGGGACAGTGCCTTGAACTGGTGGGGAAACCTGGAGAGGCAGTTGCACCTTACCCCAGACATCGTCTCTTGGGAAATTTTTGAGGAAAGGTTATGAAGGAAATATCTACCAGCTTACTACGAGGAACAGCAGGTGGGAAAATTTCATGCTCTAGTACAGGGAAACAGGATCGTGGAAAAGTACGAGATCAGGTTCATGGAGTTGGTAAAATATGTTTCATACATGGATAATGATCAACGACAGGCAGAACGCTTTGTCTATGGGTTAAACCCTAAGATAAGGGCCATGGTACGGATTTGGAAACCGTCTTCAGTAGCGGAAGCAGTTGAAAATGCACATTATGCTGAGGAACACATGAGCTTAAACGGAGGTATGAGATCAACCTTTCCACATCATCCTAGATTCATTGGGAAGGTCCCTAGGACCTTCTCCAGGGGAGGGAGCTCTAGGCCACCTCCTTATGGTAATAGAGTCGCGCCAAGGACAGGTGCCACAAGTATTTCAATGGTAGTGAATGCAGCATCCCATTCATCACCAACAATGCAGGCAGGCCCACGACCTTCTCAGGGAGCAGCTAGTAGGGGCAGGGTTTCCAGGGGAAGGAACTCATTTCAAAGACCGTCATAGAGCAGTGCGCAGGTCCCATCTCATGTTATATGTTGAGGATGTGGAGGGCCCCATTAATAGCGTGACTGCCCAGAGTTGCAAGCAAGATTTGTGCATAGAGAAGGAAAGGCCCCGATGGGAAGAGCAAGCAGTAGCCACCAGATTTATGCAGCAGTTAATAATCGCCAGGCAGAACATCAATCTGTGGTGGTGGAGTCGCCAAGTACACTAAATCATATCAATGTTAAAATTTTATTTGATTCTAGTGCCACAGATAGATTCATTTCACCATCTGCATTAGAAAAGAGTGGGTTGGCAGCCTACGAGCACGATGACTTTAAACAAGTCGAGATGGCTTCAGGGGGAAAACAAGTGGTAGGACCTAACGTTGATAATTTTCTAGTAGACCTGGGAGTCCATACTACTAGGTTGAAGGTATACGTCACTGCTCTCAGGACGTATGACCTAATCATTGGAATGGATTAGTTATAAGCCCATCGAGCTATGGTAGATTGTTTCACAAAAAGGGTGCTTTGTGTTGACGATGAAGGAAGGCCAGTCGATATCCACGGTGCATGGAGAAAGGTGTCTCTGCACTTTATCTCAACTATGAAGGTTAAGTGGTGCAGGAGGCAAGGGTGTCGACTATATGTAGTGGAAGCGGTGAATGAAAGGAAAGGACCCTCCTTGGATCAGTACCCAGTATTTTCAGAGTTTAAGGATGTTTTTCCGAACGAGTTGCCACGGTTACCTCCTGAGAGGGAGCTTGATTTTACTATTGATCTAAAACCTGATGTAGAACCAATTTCCAAGACTCTCTGTAGGATGACAGCGCCAGAACATTGTGAGTTGCAGATGCAGTTGAAAGAGCTACTCGACTTAGGGCTAATAAGGCCCAGTGTCTCACCTTGGAGTGCACCAGTAATTTTTGTGAAGAAGAAGGATGGTTCCTTACGACTGTGTATAGATTACAGGGACTTGAACCATGCTACAGTGAAAAATAGGTACCCAATGCCACGAATAGATGATATATTTGATCAGATGAAAGGAGCAGCGGTATTCTCAAAAATTGATTTACGATCAGGGTATCACTGGTTAAGGATTAAGGAAGGTGATGTTCCTAAAACTGCCTTTCGAACTTGGTTTGGGCATTACGAGTTCGTTGTAGTACCTTTCGGATTGACCAATGCACCAGCAGTATTCATGAGCCTCATGAACGATGTATTCTGGAAGTACTTAGACCGTTTTGCACAAGTCTTTCTAGATGATATCCTCATCTATTCCAAGAATGAAAGAGAACATGAGGAACACTTGCGAGTGGTGTTGTCTTTCTTTAGAGAGAACAAATTATATGGGAAGTTGTCAAAGTGTTCCTTCTTCTAGAAAGAAATTCACTATTTAGGTCATATCATTTCCAATGAAGGAATCTCTGTGGACCCACGAAAGGTAAAGGCCATTATAGAATGCCCAGTACCAAAAAATGCTCATGGGGCTAGCAGGTTATTATCGGAGATTTGTGGAAGGGTTCTCTAAAATAGTGAAACCCATCACCACTTTGCAGCGCAAGGGGGTCAAGTATGAATGGACAGAAGGATGTGATAGTGCATTCATCAAGCTTAAGAGGTTACTAACTAGTGCACCAATTCTACGTGTGTCGGATATGGAAAAGGACTTCACAGTCTACACAGATGTCTTGAAGCAAGGGTTGGGGGCCGTGCTAATGCAAGATGGGGGAGTGATAGCATATGTATCAAGGAAGTTGAAGAAACATGAGAAGATTTATGCTACTCATGATTTAGAGTTGGTAGTTGTAATGCTAGCTCTAAAACTTTGGAGGCACTATCTAGTGGGGCGAAACTTTGAGCTTAAAACGGACCATGAAAGTTTAAAACATCTCTTCACTCAGAGGGATCTTAATGCTAAGCAGAGGCAATGGAGTGAGTTTATGAGTGAGTATGATTTTGGAATTGCGTACATCAAGGGAAAATAAAATGTGGTCGCGCATGCCTTGAGTAGGAGACCACGTATCTTCTCCTTGGTACCCTTAAAAGTCAATCTGAGGGAGCGTGTGTTGACGCAACTCCTTGGGGACAGTTGGTATTTAAAGGCTACTTCAAACCTCCAAAGTGGGAGGCAATTAGATCCAAAGTATAAAGGATATAGCCTGGAAGAAGAAGAACTATTAAGATATCGAGGAAGGATGTACATCCCCGAAAGTGGGGATATTCGAAGCATCATAATGAAGGAATCCCATAGAGCACTTTATTGTGCGCATCCGAGTGTGAAGAAAATGTACGTAGACATGAGGAGCTCTTCTTATGGGTAGGAATGAAATGCGATGTAGTCCATTTCATCACCAAGTGCCTGGAGTGTCAACAAGTGAAAGTTGACCACCACCACCCAGCAGGTCTCCTACAACCACATGATGTTCCTATGTCCAAGTGGGAAGTCATTTCTATGGATTTTTTTGTGGGGTTGCCGCTCACATCTCATAGACACAATGCCATTCTTGTGATAGTTGATAAGTTAACCAAGAGTTCTCATTTTATTCCGGTTAGAGACACTTACGATGTCACTGACGTGGCACGTGTGTTTGTAAGTGAGGTCATCTGTTTGCACGGGATACCCAAGAAGATCATTTTAGATAGGGACTTCAGATTCACTTCTAGGTTTTGGACAAGTTTACAGTCAGCATTGGGGACGTAGTTGAACTTAAGCAGGGCTTATCATCCGAAAATGGAAGGGAAAACTGAGAGAGTAAATCAATTCATGGAAGACATGCTTAGGATGTATGTCATGGATACTCAAACCCATTGGGACAAGTACCTACCTTTGGTAGAGTTCGCCTACAATAACAGTTTTCATAGCTCCATGCCACCCTACGAAGATCTGTATGGAAGGCCATGCAGAACACCGTTGAGTTGGGAAAGATTAGAATATCGAGTGACAGTTGGGCCAGAATTGATTCAAGAGATGGAGGAACAAGTGATTCAGATTACGCAGAGACTAAAGGAAGCACGGGATAGACAGAAAAGTTATGTTGATACACATAGGACTGACCGAAGTTATAAAGTGGGAGATCATGTTTTCATTCATATCAGGCCTAATAAGAGTACCATTCGGTTCGGGAAGGGGACAAAGTTTTCATCTCGATTCATAAGACCGTTCAAAATCCAAGAGAAAAATGGACTCGTTGCCTATCGTCTCATACTTCCACCCCACTTGCATAAAACTCATAATGTTTTCCATGTATCTGTTCTACGTCATTATGTTGATGATGAATCACATAAACTAAATTGGAAGGAATTGCAGGTATCGTACACGGGAACCCTCACGGTAGAACCATTACGCATATTGGACCGTAGATTCTGACAAATCAGGAACCGTCTAGTAGACCAAGTTAACATCCAGTGGGACAAGTATAGTCCAGGATCTGCTACTTGGGAGGATGTCGAGACATTACAACAAGATTATCCGTCACTTTTTTTTACCACCTCGAGAATATGTTTCTCAGAGGTTGGGTGTATGTAACACCACCTTTTGACTTAGACAGCTAGGATTACCTAAGGCCTAATCACCTTTATTTTCTATTCACAGTCAAACTATTAATTGTACACTTGAACTTTTAAGATGTAGGAACCTTTATGAATGTTTAAATGTTATTTGAATGATGATGGATAGGATGTGATCTATTATGTGAATGTAAATTCTATGAATGTTTAAATTTTATTTGAATGATGATGGATATGATGCGATCTATTATGAGAATGTAAATTCTATGAATGTTTAAATGTTATTTGAATGATGATGGATATGATGCGATCTATTGTGTAAATGAAAATTCTATGAACGAGTAATGTCAATTGAATTATGGGGATATTATGAGATCTATTTATAACTTTAAAAATTTGACATTTAAAGTTGTTGGTACGTGGATACCGAATTGAGATTACGATCGAATGCATTTACATGATGATAATGCATAGATATGTATGAGTTTGTGTTATAGACTAATTTGCAGGTCAATGGGCTATGAAATAGCTAAGGGATAATGGTAATAAAATGGATGTCATGACCACCAACCGAGAAACAATATGGTATGGATTTTTGTATGTGAAATTATATTGGTACGAATGCACTACTTTGATATGTGGACTAGTGCAGGTTTTCAGGTGGTGAGACTGCGCAAAAACTGAATAAACGATGAAAAAAATCCCAACAACAAGGTGCCACTGTATATTCCATTGTAGGGTGTGGACCCTAGTCCTATTAGGAGGGGTGGAGGTATTTCCCACCGTGTATCCTCCGAAACCTAGAGTCATGGGAGGATGGTGTTAGCTCATGCTCCCCTAGACATGCGATGATGATTGTCAGTTCCCTGCTGGGGAAGCTTGGTCAAGATAGTGACACTTCCGCTTACGGGTTCTATTTGGAGTTAGGTCAATATAGTTGACGCTCCAAGATAGTCCAGCAGAGGAAGGATAGGAATGGAAGATAAAAGTAAGTTAGGGAGGAAGGATGAATAGAAATAGTTGAGAGTGTATGGAGATTTTTCTTATGGTGGAATTTATTGTTTTCCCTTCTGAAAAGAAAATATGTATATATGTATATTCATAATTACTTAACTGAACTACAATTTTCTAAATAAACGTTGTTGAGTTAGATTATTGCAATTAAAGAATTTTGCAAACATTTAACTGGTTTATTATCTTTTATAAAATGAATAGTCTTGTTGATTGGATTGGATGCATACAAGAATTACTATAGAGGTGATAGTTATTGTCATTAGTACATGCACAAGACTTGTATGTGCTAGCTATACATGCATTTCTTGCACATGTACACTAGTATGTATGAGTTTTATTTGCCTTACTTACTGATAATGTTGTTTATTGGATATGAATGTGTGAACCATGTGTCATTTCCCTCGTATTATAAATTAGTTTAACTTCGGGACAAAGTTTTTTGAAGGGTGGGTGTATGTAACAACCCTAATTAATTATTTAAGTATCATGATTAAATATTTGTTTAATAACTATTAGTTCAATAAATATAATTTTAATAAATTATTGATTTTGATTTTTTTAAGACTTATTTTATAGTATAATTGTATTGATAGATAGACCCATTTATGAGGGGGGAGGGGGGGATAAGGTGGTTGAGACTTAATGGGGGGATAAGCTGGTTGAGGTTTAATGGGAGGGATAAGGTTGTTGGAAGGGAGGAGAAGGGGATAAGGCAAGGGGGAGGACTCAGGAAGGGAGAGATTTTTGGGGTTGAGTAACATTTTTCATATTAGGGAAGGTGAGAAAAAAATTGTAGGAGGAAAGGAGAAGGGAGGAGGCAGTTTGGTACTGTATTTTTGTTCTGTACCTATTTTGGGATTACAGCTGACTTGAGGAATTTCACAAGGGGCACCTGTTACTGCGAATTTTGGGCTCGGGGGCCAGGAAACCATAAGGAATCCTGGGGCTAGGGAGCTGGATAGGTTGTTCCTAGCTGGTTGGGAGGTTAATCAGTTTGGGCAGAGCTTTAGAACAACATTAGTTTGAGGTAATTATTATCATTATTATGTTGTTATTCATTATTGTTATATTGTTCATTTTTAATTATGTTGAACAGTGTTATTATGTTGAATTTTTATTATGAACAGTGTTATTATGCTCAATTGTTATTATGTTGCATAGTGAATTGTTATTATGTTGAATAGTGAATAAAGAATAAATTATGATAGCATTTCTATATCTAGGTTTTGTTTGGTAAGGCTCTGTATGGACAGACCTTACATAGAAGCAGTGTTACGAACACCAGGTCATCCGTCCTTCAGGCTTCAGCTGCCCTTGACAGAACCTTGCCACCTTCAACTATCCACATTCAAGTCTTATTATAAATGTTAATTAGCATATCCCTACTCCGGTAAAAGTAGTTATCACTTAAACAAAGAGCTAAAGAAATTCTTCTGTTGAAATTCAACAAGAATTCCCAAAATCACAGGTTCAATCTGCAGTCCTTCTCCTCAAGGAGTAAATGCAGATAAAAATACCTCCTTACATGACTCGTACATGAGCCCAAGCAAGCCAAGTGTTGTAACCATGCTCTGATACCAATTTGTAACACACCCACGGCGGGGCATAAAAATTTTTGCTTTTCTTAAAGGACAGATTCTTTGTTCATGGTTTCTAATTTGGAAAGTTGGGGAACCAGTCTGACCTCCCGGTCAAGGATCTCTGATTCTGAATCCAAAAAACTCTCTGAGACCCTGATGGTCTCACTCTAAAATTAAACGCAGGCCCCTTCGACTTCTGAGTGTAGGTCTAATGGTACCCGCAACCTTCCCCTTCGAGCCTACGAAATCTCAAAGTTTGGGAGCTAGCTCCTTCTCTAATAATCCCCTTCCTTGATATGACCATGGGAGATGGCCTTACGTAACCACGTGATTATGGGCGTGGCCAAGGGTGGTTTGAAACCAAACTACTTTTCGCCCCATAATTCACCTTGAGCCTCCACGTGTCATTTCTCCAAAACCGTGGTCCGGATTACGGCCTGCCCTCAAATTTTTAAAGTTCTCGCACCTTTGTTTCCCGCAATGCGATAGGACCGTCAATCTCATGATCTTGACAGTGCTTCAGAATTAACAGCTCAAATCTATCCTTTCTAAATCTACGGATCAGATCTAAGCTTTCAAAATCAACAACTGTGATTTATTTCATGATTCAAGTTTCGGGAGTTTAAACTCTCAACTTTCGTTTCCTCTATCAGTAACTATCTTTCGGAGTGGAAGATCTGCTGACACATGTCCTCAACAAATGGACGATTCTGATGAGCTCTGGATCTCCTTCCTTAGGGAGTTCTTGCTTCTTCATTCACCCCTTGGAAGAGTTTTGTAGATGTTCAAAGGCCTCAACCTTCGTTCCTTCTACGAGCTCGACTATCTTGGGTCTCGCCTTTGCTTTTGAAAATGTTATCTCTTCTGAGCTTTTCGATTCTTTCAGACCGACGATACCGAAGGACTCTGTCACTCCACGGATTTCCTAAGGGGCTCACAACCATCCATATCTCAATTGTTCAAGGTCCGGCAGTCATGATCCGACCAATACCGAGGTGTTCGTCGATCGACGGTTCACAGTAATTGTTGGGTCCCAATGTGCGTGCTCTTTATCAGAAAGCTCAACCTCCACAATCTGGAAATTACTCGCCCAACCTAGTCTAACCAGAGTCGTTGATCTTCCAGCCCGACAGGATCAACAACATTAGTGAATTGTGACCCGCGAACTAGCCCATCCGCTACTTTCACCTTTGTGCTCCACAATGATTCCCCACTCTCGATCTTCATTCATAGATCGATGGTTCACAGGGATTGTGGAGTCCAACCTCTGCAATCTGGGAAGTGCTCATCGACTCTAGTCTAATCCTAGTTGTTGATCCTCCAAAAATAGGGACCTTCCCTTTTGATACTTCAACCTCGATGTTCTTCTTGAGATTTGTTAGCTCTGAAAGGCTTAAGAGCTTTTCACTCTCTCTATCTTGAACTTGACGCTTGGAAGAATCCTTCTGCGCACCCCTTACGCTCATTCCTCAACTATATAACTTAAGGGATTCTCGGTCTCTACCTACCTCACAGAGATCCTGTGCATATGTGCACTATCTCTCCTGAGATTTAACAGACTCCCTCCTCCAAGGAACTCTGAACAACTAGGAGGGTCGACAAGCGTACATGAAACTTTGCCCAAGATCGACGAACTCACAATTCGTGGATCTAGCTTAATCCACCATAGGGCGCAAGCATTTACGAATACAAAACAGGCAATGTCGTACTTGCTTAAATACATAATCTAAACAAGAATAAAGAGATACAATATAGCTATTAAGCAAACATACACATCCCTAGGTCATTCACAGTATATCTCATTTTATTTCATAATTACAACTCAATTTCACAGGGTATGAGAATACTTATCTATTACAAGTTGCATCCAACTAACTGACTGTGGGTGTGTGCCTTTCCACCCAACCATAGGTTCAGAGGCATTCAATCTTAGCACTCTGGCCACCCCCATGCCAAGCCATGATATCATTAGGTAATTTATGCCATCTCTCAAAGAAAACTCTCTCTGTCACAGCAACCCTGTGAGGTTTATCAGATGCTTCCTCAGCATCAAGCTCATGTTCGGTCCTTCAGGTCGTGTTCTTTGCACTCCCTTTCGGTTCGCACATATCCCTTATGAGCTTGCACTCTCGTCTCATGTCCCTCTTCTCTTGTTGTGTGTCTGTATGTATCTTACCTTCCCTCCTTTGGAAGGTTTTTGACCTGTCTTGTTCCTTCTGTCATAAGGAAGCTTGGGTCTACAGGTCTCTATTGTACTTCGGGCTGACATCCTGCAGCTAGACCATGCTTCCATTTATGGAGGTGGTTGATAATTCAACCATTGGTCCTCTCATCATTAACTGATTTCTTTCCTCTAGAGATATCATGCCTTGTACTTCAAGGCTTCACCCCCAACAGTCAGTTATGGGCAGTTTAACAATAATACATTTACATTGTCCACATGCCTTAGCATGGTAATCCTTTCTTATGATTAATTACAAGCTGGGGGAAACAGGGTTTTACAGATACCCAAAGAATATCCGCTCAGGCTAGTAAATTCCTCGATAAAAAGGGGACTTTGGAGCAAATGGAGAATTGCAATGTTATCAGGGTTTTCGGTTCTAAGGAAAATCCCTCCTTTCTTCCATGCCATATATCCGACAGAATGTTTG
>ML778637.1:1762135-1790758 GCA_009831015.1 Picea engelmannii | reverse complement strand
AAAATTGGGGATTTTGTATTCAGAAGTATGAACAAAATTGATGAATTTGCAAACCACTTCCATAACTTGAATCTAAAGTATGATTAAAAGATTAGAGGGTTTGACCATAATGGAATCTTTGTGGAACATATGTTAGCAGTGGGTTTTAGCAATTGGTTTATCCACATTGTTCTAGGAGAAGAAGAAGATAATAACCTGGGAAATCCTACCCACACTGCTGACGACTTAGAGATGGTACTCAGTACCAATGAATTTTACAAACAAAGAGGAAAGGGTACCAGTGAGAAGAGTGCCCAGTCCCCAACTATTACTCCTAAGACTGCAACACCTCAGATCAGTGCTCCAGTGACCTGCCCATCTTAAAAAGTAATCAACAGTAGTTCATGTGGAGGAGGAGACAAGAACACCCCTCCAGGAAAAATTGAAAGCTCACATAAACTTCCTTTGAGGAATAAGAAGAAGAATATTGTGCAAGAGAAAGAAGAGAATCGCATTGAAAGTGAAATCAATAACTTCTCCCTCGAAGATATGGTGCTCGAAGCTGACATTGAGAAAATGTTTCCTATCATTGATCAGCCAGGAGGCGCGGCCCACTAGAATCAATCATTGGAAATTGTTGAGAATGATATATTTGATGAAGAATAATCATTTGTATTTCATAGTGTTGTCTTTGACAGCGAATCTAAGAAATTAAGTATTGAGAAGAGTGATGTGAAGAATAAAACGGGGAAATCTCGTTCAAAGGTTAACCTAAGAAATATGCAGCCTTCCCAGATTTCTCGAATCCATAAAGAAAGTAGTAATGCATTGGAAGACTCCATTGGTGGTATTGAAGAAGAAAATATAAATTTAAAGGAAAGGATTAATGAAATGGAAGAGACCTTGATGCCTCTTACACTCTTTGCCATCCCTTTGGAAATTGTCTAACCCACCACACCCGCAGCCAAATTGAAAGGATCCTCAAGCTTACTCACATCAGCCAGGAGTTATGTGGAGAATAATATCAAGAAAAGAATGGCACTGATTACAGAAACTTGGAAAATTTCAGAGAGCATGATTTATTTTGGCTTGAGGGTGCATGCCTTCCATGAGTATTTACAGACAAACATAAAAAATGAAGAAGGTTTCTACCTTGATTTTGTGGTACCCTTTGGTATTAAAGTTTCTGACATGTCAGAGCTAAAGATAAGAGAGGAGGACCTTCCCTCTCCAAGTTGGATCAAGCAGTTGAATGCCTACTAGAAAGAAAAAAATAAAGAAATTGAACAACATTGTTCATGTGTGCATCCAAGCCATAACAAGGAGAAAAGAGTTATTCAAAAGGCTCACGAAGGTGGACCTATCTGGAAGCACTAATGAAGTTCAATATCCCAAGTTGATCATCAACTCGTTCATAACAAAACAACAATTCGATGAGCAAGTTGAGATTTTTAAAGGATTGTCAATTGAAAATTTATATGGTATAATTGAATATGATGACAACGCCATAGATAACTGGCTAGTTGATTACTCCGTAAAAAATCAGGATATTGAAGAAGCATTACATGGAATTTCCCTTGATCTCTGAGACTTGGAGGGCAAGTTGTTCAACATTAAAATCCGGCATGAAATCAATGTGGCACCTATGAAAAGTTACATCGAAAAATGGTTCAAGAAAGCTATCGATAAATTGACAAATGAAGAGAAAGGGGCAATTAAGACGGTTCTTGTCACTGTTGATGAAAACGATATAAGGACATCAACAAAAAAATGAACATATGAGAGACCATCATAGTAAGTTTATGTTGATCACATCCTTATTTTCTTTATCAAGTCCTTCATCCAGTTATTCCACCTCTTTCACTAGAAAGGTTTAACCGAACACTGATAACTCCTTTTTTCTTCTTACCAGGTCTTGCTAATCCTTCTAGCACCCACCGTCTTCCTTCTAAAAATTTATTTATTTCTAGCCCCAATCCCACTCTTTAAGACAAACGCATTTACAATTTCAAAGAATATGTAACAGACTATGTATTTTTTGGAAATTTCAAGAGAACTACTTTGGGAACAATCTTGACTATGCTTTGTAACCCTGTTTTCAGAATATAAAGTATTTGAGTTTGATCTATCATTATCTTTATTTGAGTTACCCATGTGTCCACTCTCTTAAAGTTCTCTTATGCATGTGGATTATCTTCTTTTTATTTTATGTGATCAGAAATCTTTATCCTAAACTATGATGGATGTAAGAAAATTTTGCTTATTTGATTTAAATGTGTGAAATGTGTAATTCATGAACTTTCTTTAAAAAAACGAAAACATCTTCCTTTTATTTTCTTGTAATTTTTTTGTTTCTTTTAATTACTACAACAGACTTATTTCAAGTCCCACATATTGAATATTTGAAAATCTCAATAAAATCTAAAGAGGAGTACCACCTCTATAAAAACGCAGGGGGATTTACATCCTAATGAGGTTGTCATTTTGGTCCTAATGGATTCAAGTGTCAACACCCACCCAAACTACAACTTAAAAAGGAATAAGGTCAAGTGTAAATCCCAAACAATTTTTGCAAAATTAAATTTACCATTCAAACTTGGCGTCTATGTTTTTATGTTATGTAGTGCAACCCATAAAGTCATATTTTTGGAAGCACTTCTCAAAAAAATCTCCAAATATTTTTTGATGTCACAACATGAATACCAAACAATAGGCATACTATCTTACTCTGTGAGGATTAATAATATGTCGGTTCCAAGCTAAAAGCCTTTAACAAAGCACATCATTGAAGAGGTTTACAATACAAAGGCAAGAGAATCATAAGGAACAAAGCCTTAAGCCCCTAATAAATAGTAGCTTAGTTAGTGCTCACTTTCAAAAGCTTTGTTTTTTCATCTAGAACAAAAAAAAGTGACAAGTAGCTAGAGAAGAGGATACAAACACCAAAGCCATAGCCTAGAATTATCAAAAGGAAAGGTGCCATGAGAAACCATATTATGAACATAAGCTATATAATAAATAATACATAATAATAATTAATTAAGTCATGACTATTAATAAAGGGCACCTTAGGCCATATATTAAGTCCGGGCTCATTGTACAATTTCATCATTCATTCAATCACATTTTATATATCAATAATTTAAAAAAATACCTCATTTAAATTGAGCAATTAAAGGTACAATTGTACCAAGTGGTATCAAAGTGAGCAAAAGAACCACAACCACAACTTTGTACAGCTAGCCACAGATCTACAGTTTTGTACAAACAACCCTTGTTTCCATACAACTAACCACTTTTTCCATACATCCAGTCGTCATTATTATACAATCAAAAGTCGATTTTGGTATGCTTGTACCACTGCAGTTGTGCTCCATTTGTACCGGTCCATACACTGCCACAATATAACAATTAAACAATTCGTCGTACCACTGGGTTGTGACAGCGTCGTACGACTGTTGTAATAGCACCCTCATCCATCGTACGAGTGTAATTAATTATCGTACGTTTGTATAATTAATTAAAAATTACATTTCGTACAATTAGGAGGTCATACGAATGTTGACTTAATAAAAAGTTTAGTCATACTACGAATTTGTATGACTGTTAAATTTTTTAATTATGTACGATTTGTCATTATAATCAGTGTATTATTAATTTTGTGCAGATTGTACATAGTTAATTTTGTACAGTCTGTACAAATTGTCATTCAATATGTACATTTTGTACAAATCGCTGCAAATTGATTAAATTTCTTACGATTTGCTGCAAATTAATTAAATTTAATTGAAAATATGTACAGTTTACGTAAAAAAAAAATCTAAGGTGCTACAAATTTAGCAAAAATTGATCGAAAAAACCTCATCAATGACTACGATCATATCAATGAGAGAATTCAGTAAAATAATTGGAAGAAATGCAAGCAAAACATGACTGATTGGAGGGACAAGTCAAGCAAAATCATGACAACTTACTAGTTGAACAAGTTAAGATGAGTGAGCAAATTGTTAATCTAGAAGAGAAAGTCACTTAGAATCACCTCACATTACAGTAGGAGCAATCACACTTCAGCACCAAGATCGATACAAATAATGTGGAATTAATAAACCAATTCACTAAATTAGAGAATCTTGTATAAAGTCTGGTCAAATCTCAAAACAATGTCGACCCACATCAAAATTCTTCAAATGCTTCAAATCCACCAAGCCCACCTGACACCTCAAGTCCAAAAATAAATATTCCCCTGTCTAACTAGCCAAATACCCAAATAAGTATACCTTTGTCTAACACAATAGTTCCCCAAACAAACATACCTCAAGGTATGGTAGTTCATGACCGATGTCCTTATTTCAGCTTTGCATATCTACTAAGCGCTGAATTTGATTTGTCCAAATTTGATGGGAACAAAAAACAAGGAGTAGTCTGGTTTAATAAAGCCAAAGAATATTTCAAAATCTATGGCATATATAATGATGACGAGAAAATAAAACATGCATCCATGCAACTGGAGGGAGATGCATATAACTAGTACATGCAATGGAATAAAATCAGTTACACAATAAGTTCAACAAAGTTCAAGAATGATTTTTTAAAAAGATTCCAAGGTATCAAAGAAGAAGAAAATTTTACAGAACTCGTGAGACTACAACAGAAAGGAAACATGGATGATTTCACTCGTGACTGGGAAACACTATCCACAAGAGTACCTAGGTTATCTACTGAACATCTAGTTCGATCATATATAACTGATCTAAAACCTCACATCCAGAATTAATTGAAGTTGCAAGATATCAAGGATATGGAAACCGCAATACGTAAGACAAGGGAAACAGAGAAAAACTGAAAAGATCATCATTACAAAAATTTGAGAAGACATATTCAAGACGAAAAGAGAGTGATTGCAGGTTCTGTGGAGACAAATGGTCGTTGGGTCACAAATGTGGAAACCAGAAGCCTAACAAACATGAAGATGACATGTCATCAGACACTTCCATAAGCAATTTTGATGATGAGGAAGAAAGCGAAAAGAAAAATAAATGTGGTAAAAATCGGTTTTCAGACCATAGATGTGCATCTAAACAACTATATCATTGCAAAATCGTTAGCAGAAAAGGGGTGGAGGTTCATATTGAAGAAGGCATGTCATATTTGGATGAAAAAGAACCACTAAACGTGTCATTAGCATCAATTACATGTTTTAAACAAGTTTGTAAGGAAAATGACAAGGTTGCAATCCAAGAAAAAGAAATGCAACTATTTACAACTCGTTATATTCCACCTCATTTGAGGAATAGTGGTACCATTTGTAATAGTCAAGACATAAAACCCATAATTTTGTTTGAAGCAATCACAGATATAATGAAAACAAATACCATGAAGTTCAAGGGAAGCCTAAAAGGAAAAGATATCACAATATTAGTATATTCGAGAAGCACCCACAATTTCGTGGGCATTAATCTCGCAAGACAATTAAATCTTTTCATGAACCCTGTCAAAGATCTCATGGTTACAACTATTGATTTTTTAACCCATCCGAGGAGTTGGACGATGCCATAAGGTTTCTATAAATATTTGAAATTTAGAGTTACAAATCGGGTACTACGCTCTACCTCTTTGTGGAACATGGCCTTAGGAGTAGAATGGTTGGTGCTACTAGGAACGTATGCCATAAATCTCCAAGAACAATTCATGGAATTCAAATGGCAGGTGAAGATCTATAAGTTATATGGTTCAAGAAGCCAATATATTTTGCGAAAAGAACTTACAAAACCCATACTTCCACTACAAAAAAATTATTTACCAACAAACCCAAAATCAACGTGAAATTTCGTAGGGAGAGACGAATTCATTGCTTTGAGGACAAAGAAATTTTGAAGAGGAAGGAAATGCTATGAACATAAGCTACATAATAATAAATAGTAAAATAATAAAATAATAAATACATAATAAATAAGTCATGACTATTCATAAAGGGAACCTTGGGCCATATATTGCATCATTCATTCAATCATATTTTATATATCAATAATTTAATAAAATATCTCATTTAAATTGAGAAATTAAAGGTACATTCGTACCAAAACCATTGACATCAACATGAAGAAAGGTTTTCCTCAAAAGGAAAGTACAATAAATAGCTTTGGGGAGATGCAAAGGGCACAAAGAAACTCAATACTTCTTGACATAAGAAATTTTCACATTTTGTGTTGCAAGAGACAACAATATTTCGTATAGGGGGCAACAATAGAGAACAAGTTGTGGAGAAGGGGAAATCTACGATATTTATGTATCGACTCACACTTGTTATCATATCGATAATGAATAACACAATTTCAAACAAGGCAAATAGCCTTCGTGCAATGGATGGAATCTTCACATAGACTCAAGGAGACCCCTATATATATTCTTTCAATGCCCTAAACATGCATGGCCTTGTTTCTTAGACAAGTCACTACCTTTAGATGACATGGCTTGCCTACCTCCTCCACATCAACCAAATTGATCACATCCTTTTGTCAACCCATCTTGGCAAGTGGGTGGATCAAACATAATGCAAATGTTGGAGATGTTGGCTTGGACAATAGCAAATTGGTCAAAGAATGCCCCTTTACTCTAGTTAACCAACAATGGGCTTGAAAAATTAGTTCTAATACTTGATGTAGTGAGGGTTTTTTTAATCTATACCTAACATAATTTCCTTTGACTTGGGTGCATCACCAAACATTTCACCTCTTCTAGGAATTTTTCCACTTTGGATGTTAGGTGTAGATTTTAACCTTTACAATATTTATTGCAAACAGATTTTCAGTAAAAGAATAGAAAAGATACAATGGCAAATACAAACATTACACAGAGATTTTTCCCCTGGAAACCCAAACCAGGAAAACCAGCATATTCTATATTCATTCATAGTGATAGATTGTTTACAATACAATATACATATACGAGCCAGCGGCATCCAAAACCCTAACCCAATGACCTAGATTAGTCAACAACCCTAATTCCTTAACCGGAAATAGAAAACCATCGGCAAAAAACCATGTGCCGAAAAACCACCTAAATATGTGACACGTTTCTCGAGGCAAAAATAAATTTGGATATATGTTTCATGTTTCCCGTTCTACAACAGCAAAACATGTATTGAGATATATATGAGGCATAGTTGGATATGGCCTGAGATATGCCTCCAGTGTGAACTTGAGTTTGTCGGATATGCTGATACAGATTGAGCAGAGAGTACAGTGGACTGGAAGAGAACATCCAGTTGATTGTTTTACCGTGAAGTTTGCTATGGTTTCCTGGTGCAGTAGGAAACAAAGTTATGTGGCCTTGAAAACCATAGAAGCAGAGTATGTATCATTGAGTGTGCGAAGCGGTGCGACTCCATAAGCTTCTAACATATTTACTTGATAATGAGATAGATTCTATGATGATAACCAGCACTGTGTATAAAGATCTTTGAGAACCCAGTTGTTCATGATAGATCGAAACATGTTGAGATAAAATATCGTTATATCAGATACATTATGCAGAGGGAACAAAGCTCTGTGGCCTTGAAAACCACAGAAGCAAAGTATGTATCATTGAGTGTGCGAAGCAGTGCGACTCCATAAGCTTCTAACAGATTTACTTGATAATGAGATGGATTCTATGATGATAACCAGAGTCGTGTGTAAAGCTCTTTGAGAACCTAGTGTTTCATGATAGATCGAAACACATTGAGATAAAATATCATTATATTAGATACATTATGCAGAGGAAAATAGTACACATGCAATACCTTCCTACACATGAGCAGATTGTAGACATCTTCACCAAATTAGCCTGGTGAAGGATACCTCCCTAGTTAAGAGGGAGTGTTGATGACTACAGCCAAGACAAAGTTCAAAGTACATCCGTGTGAGACTTGGTATGATGAAGAATGTCTCCCTAGCTGAGAGGAAGTGTTGATGATTACAGTTGTGTGAGACATTCTCCAGGACACAAACCTGAGAGAGAGCCCCTAAAAGAGGTGTGTGGTTCCTATGTGAGACAGATTTGGAATGTAGAGATGGTCTCCTCCTTACAAAGAGTTGAGAAGAACTCCAAATGATTCTCCTGTGTAACGCAGCGAGAAAGGAGATCTGCAAAGTTGGACGTGCATGTGGCTAAGCACAAGGTGAACATGTGAAATCCCAAAGTGTTGGGTGCATCATCATGAGACAGAGATGAAGATGATGTATTAGCATCCTCTAAGCATAGAGTTGATGATGAAATCCAGATGACTCTCATGTGTAATGCAATGGGAAAGAATATATGTTGAGTGGACGTGCATGTGGACGAGCACAGGTGAACGTGATCGTAGTGGTTGAGCACTAGTGAGAAGTGGTTCTTCTGTGTAATGCAGTGAGTCAGAGATATGGACATCCCTATGGATGTGCCCCTAGTGGTTGAGCACTAGTGGGTGTATGAGGTCCCTTACTATATTGTTCAAGAGTCAGACCTGCTTGTAACCCTAATTGTAATGTAAAGGATAAAGGTTGGCCCCACCTTAAGGTAATTGATAATTAATGTAAAAGATAATTAATCTAGTTAATATTAATTATATTATAAGATAGAGAGGTCGGCCATGTTGTGCCAATAGACACTTATGTTGACAGGTCAAGTCTAATAAAAATAAAGGTAAATTCCCCATTGAGGAATCATATCTTTTGTGAGTTTGGAAATTTCAGCAAGTACATCTTCTTGGGATAAGTGTGCACCTCTCTTGGGTGTTAGTCTTCTAGGGTTTGCAAGCACCCTCTTGTGTGCTAGGTTTTCTTGGTGGTGAAAGTCTTTCTCTTGAAGAATGTAGCGAGCGATTTGGTTGGGTTTTCTTCCCTTGTTGAGAAGGGTTTCCCAAGATACTTCTTGTGTACTTGTGCATGGTGTTTCTTCTTGTGATCTTGGTTACTACAACATAATTGATTATGGTTTAAGTAAAATGATAAAATGGAATGAACTTAATGCTTAAACCTTGTCTATTGAAAAATCAACACCAAGGAGCAACAATACCAGAGAGGAGCACCTCACTCTTAAGACGCTAAACAACAACAATGATATTTTGGTTCTTAAAGCAAATAAGGGTGGTGCGGTGGTCATTTTAAACAAAAAAGATAATATTGAGAAAATGATGGATCACCTAAACAATAGTGGAAGTTATAAGAAGTTCAATAAGAACACCCTTAATAGGATTTATAAAGATGTTTGCAATGCAATTAAAGCCAATAAGGAAAGGGATAACAAGAAATTGATTGAGTTGTCCCTCCACTCCTAGGATCCACAACCTTCCCAAAATTCATAAGGAAGGTGCTCCCCTCAAACTGAAAGTCAACACTATTGGAGGTCCTACCTATCAACTTGCTAAGCACTTGCCTTGTAGACTCAGGCCTTTGATAGGTAACACAAGCTCTTTCGTTAAAGATTCTTCATTTTTTGTCAATATGATCAAGGATATTAAACTCGACACAAATGACTTGCTTGTGAGTTTAGATGTAGTTTCTCTTTTTACAAAGATTCTCATCAAAGAAGCAGTGGAGATCATCGATAAGATTACAAACCAAAAAACCGCCAAGTTAGTTGAGATATGTCTGAAATTGGTTTTCAGAATGAAATATATAAGCAAACATGTGGGGTGGCTATGGGATCCCCCCTCTTCCGAGTTGTTGCTAATTTGTTTATGGAGGATCTTGAAAGCAAAGCCCTTGCTTATTCACCTCTAAAACTTAAATTGTGGATTAGATTCGTTGATAATACCTTTGTCATTTAGCCTCATGGTCGTGAAAACTTGGAAAAAATTGTTGACCACCTTAACAATTATTCAGAACACATAAAATTCACCATGGAGATTGAAGATGATGGGAGCCTTCCCTTCCCAGATGTGTGTCACTAAAAAAACCCGATGGATCTTTAGGGAACTAAGTTTATAGAAAGAAGACCCACACTGAACAATACCTTCATACAATGTCCCATCACCATCCTTCTCATAAACTTGGGGTTCTCAACACTCTAGCAACTAGAGCCTTTAGAATTTCAGATGAAGATCATCTAGAAGAAGAAAAACTTCATCTTCTCGAGGTCTTTAAGAAAATTGGCTATAAACAACATAAAGGTGTCAAGGCTTTTAGAAAAGCTAGTAGAGGACCTAGGAGAAAAGAGCATATTGATGATGTTTCCAAAATCTTCTTACCTTACATTCAAGGTACCACTGAAAAGATTTCTAGGTCTTAAGAAAGAAGAACATTATGACTACTTTTAAGCTCCTATCCATAATTAAGAACTCCCTAAATTCTGTTATAGATCCAATTGGCCATGTAGATGGGAAAGGTGTCTACATGATTATGTGCTCATGTGGAAAACCCTACGTAGGTGAAACTAGTCGTTCGGTTAAGATTAGAATCCAAGAGCATATAGTTGATATAAAACACAATCGTGTTCATTCATCCACCTTAGCTAAACACTTAGATAAAGCCAAGCAACGTATCTGCATTGAGGAAGCTAAAATTTTAGCCAAAATTGATCATCATTTCAATAGGAAGTTTAGGGAAGCTATTGAAATTGAAAAGAGACCCGATAACCTTAATAGAGATGATGGTTGGAAGATTAGTACAAATTGAACCCCACATTATCTACCATGTAATTTCTAGAATTATTGTGAAATTCAAATATGGATTGATTTTTATTATTGTTAATCATTATAATTAATAACATCTTATAAAAAAAACTTCCAATATATAGATTTAGTTGAGAGATATTATATTAATAATATTTATATTACTTGAAATATAACTTTATTATAGTTATAAATAGTTAATCTTTATTCTTAATCTTTATAACCATTACATGTATTACAATATATAATTAATTTAAAAGATATTTCAACAAGAATTATTATAGTTATAAATAGTTAATATTTATTCTTAATCTTCTTTTTGTTGTCCTTCAACTTTAAGAATCGCAAAAAAAAATCGGCGGAATGGAACGAACCAGAATGCCAATGCGGCTAGGGCCCAAACCCTAGCCGCCATCGCTCCTTTTTTCGCTTGCAGGGACGCTGAGCTTTGCAGCTGCCGATCCAGGGCGCGATTCCAGCACGCCCCTCCTGCGCGCACGCGATCTGGAGCAGTGATATCGCTCTCTCAGCATACAGGGCGCGACTCGGCGATTCCAGCGAGTCCCTCTTGCGCGCACGCGATCTGAAGCAGTGGTAGCCTCCGGTGGCTGTCGCCCTGCCAAGATGGCTTCAAATCCGACTGCCGAGAATGAGGAGGATCCTTTGGAAGCATTCAAAGCGTTAGTCCGCTCGGCAGAACCTAAATCCAAGCCTTCTCTTCCGTCTAAGTTTGTTAAGAAGATGGAGGAGATCCCTTCTCTGGAGCTTTCTCTAGAGCAGCCTTGCAACCTTGCCCTCTATCTGGCAGAAAAGGCCCTTGTCGGAAAGTTTACGGGGTTATGGCCCAGCCCCAAAACGGTAGAGGCATGGATTGAAGAACGATGGAGGCCGCTGATACAGGAAAGAGTTACTCGGAGCGCAGTAGGCAGGGGTTTTTTTGTCTTCAATTTCTCAAGCAAAGAGGACCGTGATCTAATTTTCAGATCTRGACCCTATTTCATGGRGTCGAGAGGATTGTTCTTAGCCCCCTGGACTCTTGACTTCAATCCCGGAGACGAGATCACYGCAGCCCMTGTTTGGGTTAGGCTGCCTCACCTCCCCGTACATCTCTGGGGGAGAAGCTCTCTAGAGGACATTGGTAACAAGCTTGGGCGTTTCCTGGACARTGTGGAACCGAAAGGGGACCAGTTTACCTGCGCTCGTATYTGTGTTGAGGTTAACCTTGAGAAAGGCCTACCGGAAGCCATCAAGCTCTCCCTGGGGGAATGGTGCCATATCCAAGAGCTGGACTACGAGCAGATCYCGTTTAAGTGCCTCCGGTGCCATGCATACGGTCATTTTGCAAAAAGCTGCCCCAAAGTCTCTGAGGAGCCGGGACCAGTCAAAGAAGATGATTTTCAGCCAGTATCCAACCGACGAAGGCAACCAAGGCGAAAGGATCCGCTACCCCAGGCTCCAAAGGCCACTCATTCAGCAGAGGCAACTCTAGAAAATAAAAACAGCTTTGAGGCGCTGAAGGAAGATGAAGCCCCAGATCTAGAAGCAACAGAAGTGAAGGAAGATCCTCCGGCAGACGAAAGCCTTCCGGCCTTCACCCCCCCAGGCCCAGTAGCAGCGAGAGAATTGCGGGCCTCAGGTCCGGTTCCCTCTGCCTCGGCAGGTCTGACTGTTTCAGTCCCATCTAGCAATTCTGTGGAATCTTCTGATCCTGAAGATATTTCAGTTCCGTCTCCACCTCTTACCCGAGGACGAAAGTCCAACAAAGCGCGCAGAGAAAAGGAGAAGGCCTCCAACATTTCTTCAGGCTCTCAGAAAAAGCTGGATCCCTTCTTTAAGAGGAAAATTCCACCCCCCTCCGGTTAATGTTTTGCTTTTGTCTCCTTTTGTGCTCACAGTTTGTGAGAATTTACTCATGTAAGCAATTTTTGCCATTTTTTCGAATTAGCTCCAGAAGCAGATGGGATGGGTTTCCCGAGACATTTACAAGAAGGTTGGCAGCACTGTTAGAGGTCACCAACCTTCTTCAGATTTGTAACTTTCTGGTTCTGGCTAGCCAGAACGCCGCCTAATGAAACATAACCGTTCTTGTTAAAAAATATATATATATTTATTCTTAATCTTTATAACCATTACATGTATTACAATATATAATTAATTTAAAAGAAATTTTAATAAGAATTATCGTATTTCTAAATATATATATATATATTAAAATATAATTAATAAATAAAGTTCAAATTATTAATATAGATAGTAAACTTCAAGATAAAAGAATAATTATTAATAAATATTTCAATAAGAATAATTGTATTTCTAAAAATATCTATATAATAATATTAAATATAATTAAGCTCAATTGGGGGCAGCTCAATTGGCAAGTGCCGTGAAAATGAAGTTCCATGAGGTTTCGAGTTCAACTCCTCCCGATTTACAATGTGTGTCGCGTATGGGTAGCAGTTGGATAAAGTTGCTAATTCCTCTAGACATAAAAAATAATAATTATTATTATTATAATTAATAGATAAAGTTTTAAATTATTAATATAAATAGTAAACTTCATGATAAAAAAGAATTAATAAATATTTCAATAAAAATGATTGTATTTATAAAAATATCTATATAGTAATATTAAAATATAATTAATAAATAAAGTTTAAATTATTAATATAGATAGTAAACTTCATGATAAAAGAATAAATTTTATCATAATTAATAACATTTATGAAGTATAAATTATTTATAATTTATAAAAAAAATTATTAGTTGAACTTCATCAGAACCTCATCATCCCATCATCGAGACAGGTCGACATTTTGAGTCCATATCAGAACCTCATCATCCCATCATCAAGACATCTAAGCTCCACAGTATTGATTATCGGAGGTCGACGTTTCAAGTCCATATCAGAGCCCCATCATCCCATCATCAGGACATCTAAGCTCAACAGTATTGATTATCGAAGGTCGACGTTTCAAGTCCATATCAGAACCCCATCATCAGGACATCTAAACTTGGGTAAAGATAAAACTGAAGAGCATAGATAAATAGTGAATTCTACTAGGGTCTCCTCTAAAAATCTATAAGTGTTTTAAATTAAAGAGTTTTAGGGTTTTAATAAATTATTAATTAGATGGTTGTATTAATGTAATGATAAATTACTTTATTAATTGTATTAATTGTATTAATTGTTATTAATATAATGATAAAAAATTATAATTTATAAAAAAAAATTATTATTATTTTTATTTTATCATTAAATGGTAGTAGGGTTTATAATTGTTTTAATACAATTTTAACAAGGTTGTATGACAGCTTAGTCCCTCCTAAGTAGAATTGGAATTATTGGCTACATTCTTATTTTATTGCTACTACCTATACCTATAATTTACAATGTTTTCTACACATTTTTTTTATAATTAATTATTTTTATTTTACAAAAAAATTTAAACCTTTAACTTTCAGGTTTGTTTTAAGTATATGAATTAATTTAATACTTTTTATTAATTAAAATATAAACATATATGAATTAATTTAATACTTTTTATTAATTAAAATATAAACATTATTATATTATATTAATTTGATATATTTATTATTAATTGATATATAAATAAAATTATTTATCATTATTAATTAATTTGATATATTTATTATTAATTAATTTGATATATTTATTATTAATTTATAAGTATATGAATTAATTTAATACTTTTTATTAATTAAAATATAAACATTATTATATTAATTAATTTGATATATTTATTATTAATTTATATATAAATAAAACTATTTATCATTATTTTAATTTAATTTCCAAGTATTAATTTGTACCATTTTCAAGGATGATATCTCGTGCAGAAATTTATTGCATAAATAATTAATAAATATTCTTCTTGCATTACATTAATATTTTTACATTAATTGTCAAATTTTGATATTTTTAAATTGAACACGTGCCAATAGGATTAAAAAACCAAAAACAATATGAAGTTTATGGAAGATGAGTAAATGCCCGTAACAATGACTTGCATTTTTATTACATTAATTGTCAAATTTTGATATTTTTAAATTGAACACGTGTCAAGAGGATTAAGAAACCAAAAACAATATGAAGTTTACGGAAGATGAGTAAATGCTCGTGACAATGACCCGACCAGTATGCCAGGCACGGGCCTCAATACTCGGTAAGGTGGTACAAATTATTTGTGGAGTTAATGTTAAACATGGAAAAACAAGAAGGCAACTAGGCTTCAACCTAACATAAATTATGCACCTACCTTCTTTGTCAATAAATGCATACAACATCCTTGTCAAATTGCAAATCCATTAATTGTGTAATTAATTGTATACATTGAATAACGTGAAACCTACAATAACACATCAAAAATATTAGCCAATGAAATTTTAGAAAAATATGTTTTTGTATTATATATATATATATATATATATATATATATATATATTGATTTCCTATGTTACACATTAGATGTAGCACACAAATTTAAAGTCAACAATAAACTAATATAAAGTCAAAAACAAACTCATTGCTATAGTCCCAAGCTTTTGGCAGGGACTAATAAAATAGTTGTATTAATGTATTATATTTGTCTCACCCCCACCCTCCCTCATATATGGAGGTGGGGGTAGGGGTAGGGGTGGAGCAAATATAAGGCCTACTGGTTAAGAACATGTGTTTCCTCTTAAGAGGTCACAAGTTCAAATCCAGAGGGGGTTCGGGTATGTATACCTCCATAGACTTTACCAAGGAGGAGGGGGGTCCCTTGTCCCACAAACAAGGAGGTCTCATACACCAATTTGGTGTGGTGGCTTGGTCGTGACCTTAAAAATAGATTATTATTATTATTATTATTATTAAGAGAAATGTATAACACATTTCTCTTATATTTGTCGCACCCTCACCCTCATATATGAGGGTGGGGGTGGGTTATATAGGGGTAGGGGTCGGGGTGGCGCAAATATAAAAGAAATGTATTATCCTCATATATGAGGGTGCGGGGTGGAAGCGGTACAAATATAATACATTTCTCTTATATTTGCCTCACCCCCACCCTCATATAATTAATTGTATACATTTCTCTTATATTTGTGCCACCCCCACCCTCATATAATTAATTGGTTATTAATAGTATTAATTTGTACATTGTATTAAATGTTATTAGTGTAATGATAAGAAATTTTTATTTAATAATTTATTTTTTATTCAAGGTTGTTTTTAATTTATAGAAGGGGGGGGTTACAATGAACTTAGGTTTTTAGGGTTAAAATGTAACCTACCTCGGTCTTGGATCAGAGGAATCCAGTTTTCGCTCATTTCTAGGTCATTGTCTCTATTCAGGTTGTTAGGATGTTGAAGGATTTCAATAGCTTCTTTGATTTTGCGTTTGAAGAAATGATCTTCCTTGGCTAAAAATTGTGTGTCTTCCAGGCATATGTGGTGTTTGGATGAGAAAGAGTGTTCGGCTAAAGCAGAGGTGCAGATATGTTCGTTTTTTATATCTGCTCCATGTTCTTTGATCCTAATCTGAAAGCACCGGTCAGTTTCTTCTATCTAGCATTTACCACGGGAGCATTCTACTTTGTAAACTCCTTTACATTTCTTATGGTCAGGTTCATCTTTAACTGATTTCATTTTTTGTTACTCTGAAACGTCGAAAATAAAATAATTGCAATGATTCCAGAAAACCTTTCAAACGATGTCCCTTATTCTAGCTAACTCCTCTTAGTCTAAGGCACTTTTTAGATGACATTATCAAGCTCAGTGTCAATGAGTACATGGCGATGGATGGGAATATAAGTTCACACTAAATGAAGAAAATTTTGACTTTAGCTTTCAACGTTCAACTCTAAGTTTGGTTGGCTTCCTCTCATCATTGCAATGTCTCTTGCTCTCCTTGTCTTCCTATCCAGGCGAGTGTAACACAAGTAGGCATACCTAACCCTTGGGTACATGTTCCAAATGGGGACCCTATATCGAGGATCCATAGTACTAGTCAATATGGCCCATATGTTCTGAGTAAGTCAAGGACTTATGGGTATGCCAAAGTACCCAAAATTTACATCCCTTGCATTTGACTACATGTAGAGGTCCCTATGCCCACGAGGGACAAGTAGAAGCATAAGTAACCACCCATGGTGCCCTTTTTTTAGGATAATTTTTTTGAAGGAAGCCCTAAAACCTAATTACTAGTTTCTCATCATTTTCTAAATGGCCCCATAATGACCATTTGGTAGTGTTGCACAATCATTTAGTTTTTGTTGGGAAATGATTTGGTAGCTAAAAACTTATAACAACCAATTTGTGAGTTTTTATTGGGTTCTTTGACATGGAACAAATGTATCAGCATTCATGTATTAGTCATGAGAATTTATAAAGTTTAAAACTTTGGACATTAATATATTTTTGATATTTATATTTTGGGCCAAAATCCCTCATGTCCTACCCCCGACATACCTTGTTACTCTATTGTCCCCTTAAATTTAGGGTGGGACCCCTAAACATTTGGGTAGACATCCCTTTATACCACCATCCCCACATATTGGAAACTTGGTGTAACCTAGCTCCGTGGTCATATTTCACTACATTATATAGGCTTACCCATTTTGAGTTTAACCCACTCCAACTAATAATTGTTTTCATTGTTTTTTATTCTCTTTTAGGAAGATACAACTTGGACACTATTTATCTTATATTAATGTTGCATATAATTCCAAGTCCTCTTCACCTATTTGGTCATTAGTGAACATTAAATTCATTTCTAGATAATCTAAGTTTAGCATCATCATTAGTGAACATTAAATTCATTTCTAGATAATCTAAGTTTAACATCATTAGTGAACATTAATTTCATTTCTAGATAATCTAAGTTTAATGCCTACAAGACCCCCTCCAATTATCCATTTCTTCCAATTTCCAATTGTCAATTTCTTCCAATTTCTTCCAACATATGGTCGATGGATTCTCTAACTTGCCCACATACAAAGTCTAATCCCCTCAACACACCCTACGTCATACAAAGTCTAATCCCCTCAACACACCCTACGTCCTCATATTGGTCATTAGTGAACATTAATATAATGGCATTTCATTTATATAGACTAAGTTCAACATATGTCAATTTCTTCTAACATATGGCTGATGGGTTCTCTAACTTGCCGACGACGTACAATAGTCTAATCCCCTCGACTCACCCTACGTCATTGTGAGTTAATTTACATCCTCATAAAGGGCTAGGGTTAATTTAAGGGTCCAAAACCTACTCTCAATGGTCAAAAGCATATACCATATACCACTGTCGCTGCCCTTATGATTTAGTCATACAACTGGAGTATAACCTCACTTGAAGCAGAACCACTAGCATATCCCTTCCACTTTTGGTCTCTCGAGATAGTTTGATCCAAGAACTGGCCAAGATCTTGAAACTCCAAATATCAAAGCCAATATATTTCTAAGTGATAATTACAGAGGAATGATGAGGCTCATCGAGTAGGCAATTGCCTTGTGTAAATTTCTCAACAGAATCGATCTTACAACCTTCCATCATCTCTGGTTACCCCCTACAATCCTCTCTCGTCATCACAAGATGATACAGGAAAGAACTCAATACAGTATCGAAAAAATAAAATTTTATAAACTATATTGATTGATTTTTTTTATATACAAGATTATTAAATTAATCATTCCGATAATAACCATAATTCAACGTTTGGATCAGTTTGGTGTCCCTTCCACGTAGACAACGGTCCTCTACCCTGCCCTTCTATTTGGACTTAGACGCAAGGCAAAACTTTTAGTTCCATAGTTTTATCTTTTCCCAACATTCACTCTTCAAAATGAAATCATACTCATACCATAATGCCTCTATTGCAATTTGCAAAGCCTTTTCAACATTATATCCTTACCATAAACATTTTAAATTAACTAAACAGTGGATCCGCACACACCAAACCATTGAATATCAATATCAATCTGTTCGAGCTTTGAACTTTTAATATACTCCCATGGGTACACATGTCAAATCCGATCACAATTTTGTTAGTTCAGCGATCCTATACGATCAAAAAACTGTGCATGCATATGCCACGTACAGCCAGGGACAGTTGAGATTTAAGTGGAAAGAAACTTTGAGACGGAACGGGAGAGAGATGGAGAGCAAAAACGTGACCTAGATTACAGAAAAATCAAGCTATGAAGGAATCAATGTATATGACAACACGTGAATCATTAAAGGTAACAGGTGTCAAAAATATTGTGAAGCTCAGCTGGACTATCTTGCACAAGACATGGATGCAACTGATATTAGAATGAGCAACCATAGGAGATGCAAAAGAGAGTACGATAAAGAACTCCAACACGACGAATCAGAACACACAAAATTCACGTTTTACAATAATATGTAAAGACTCCCAAACAGATAATAAGTATTCCTACGTCATTCCGAAGTCTTCCTACCACGTGCATCATCACAGGTGTCAAATATATTGTGAAGCTCGGCTGGACTTTAGTACACAAGGCACGGATGCAACTAATATCACAATGAACCAACCATAGGAGATGCAAAAGAGAGTACGATAATGAACTCCGACCCGACAAATCAAAACACACAAAATTAACCTTGTAAAGTTCTACCACAATATAGAAAGACTCACAAACAGATAAAAAAGTATTCCTACCTCGTTCCTAAGTCTTTCTTATACACATTTGAAAAAAATGATTAAGTGATCATTTAATTTCTCTATTTTGACTCAGAATAAATACATCCTATCCTGTATGCTCAGAATAAATACATCCTATCCTGTATGCTTCTAGCCTTGTAGAGTGCCACAAGCACTATTAAGCGAAAGAGCTCCATCATTTTTTCGTGGGCACTGTTGCTCTTCTGTCAACCTACTGATCTCCCAAAGAAGCAGCTTCCACTTATTCACGTATATGCCTTTGAATTTCTCGAAATTCAATGTAGAGTGATTTAGAAAGTAAAATATCTGCATGCAAAGCTTCCAAAACACACAAAACAGACCTACTTTCATAGACAATTGCATCGAAATCACTGAAAGGGTTCAAGTAATCATCTCCAATAGCAAATACAAGTGCACCAGGTGATAATTCAGTCATTGGCAAACAGATCTCATAGAAAAAGCCTTACATGCTAAACCTCCTCCCTGGCATTATTGCTACTCTTGATAATATTGTATTTGCAAAGAGGACATGTGGCATTAATTCGTAGCCACTTGTCAATGCACGTACAATGAAAATGATGGCTACAAGGAAGCTCCCGTAATTCAACACCATCATCATAAGTAGACAGACAAATGCAGCACTCCTGCCACAGACAATAAAGCAATATAAGGTAAGGGTAACTGAATATATTCTTTAGTCACAGAAAATATTAAATGTATCAAATGCTAACAGATGCATAATACATTCTTATTGCCACTCCTGTGAAATATAAGCTCAGCTGCAGAGCTCAATCTCACAAGTGCTGCCAATTAAGCACCTAAATAAATCAAAATCCTAGAAATAAGAAAAGTAATCTAGTCCCCTTGCAAGAGATTTATGTAATAAAAATTTTGTCCAAAGCCTAAGATGATTCTAGATACTACATTTGTAAAATATCTCATTTGAAAAACCCACCGTAGTATGAAAAACATAATGCAAAGCATAATAGGGAACACCAAAAAGTTGTCAGGAATTTTGCCAAAGAAATCAGCAAAGCTATTGATCAGGCCTATGCTTAACAAATCCAAAATGCCATCTAGATTTTGGTTGGCAATGACATTAAAAAATATCAGACTTTGCAAATATCTGTCAAACAATTTAAATAACTGACAATATGCACACTGTTGAGAATTATAGCTCCAATAGGAACTTCCGCACACAGGTTCCATGTGAACATGCAAGAAGTAGTTCGAGATATTTTCAAAAAGAAATTTTCGAAAAGTGATTGTATTTTCGAAAAGTAAATTCTATTTTGTAATTCACTTTAGTTAAAAAGTGAAGGTCTTATTTTTAGCAGTTGAGTCTTCAAAGTGTATTTCATGCATGCATGACTTAGACTAGGAGTGATCTCAGAAATACATTAGGGTTTTGGTCTCAGCTAAAACTATAAAAACGGGTCAAGATAGAGAGTTCAAAGACACACAAGAACATTTGAGCAGCTAAGCAGGTGGAGCGACAGAGAGGGAGAGAGAGCAGGCAGCCAGTTTCCAGCAGCATGCAGTCCCATGCAGCATATGGAATATTTTCCGTACATTTGTAAAGAAATCTGTGCAGTCATACAAAACCTCGTGCAGTTGTACAGACAGTACCATGCAGATCCGTACAACAGTGCCATGCAGCAGCTGTACCATCCATACAGCATAAACTACTGTTTCTGGTTTTTTTAGCAAGCTGTACTCTCTTGTCAGGTTGTTCCACTCAGTTTGAGGTGTTTTTGGTATCTGTGCAGTTATGTTTTTTGGGCAGCTTGTGGAGGTTCCCTTGTAAGTTTTTCAAAGGAATGAAAAGCTAGTTTTGAAGGAGTAATTACCTTTGTTCTGTAAAATTAATTTTTATGCTTCTGCTATTTGATTTCCAGTTATTGTGTGATTAATGCTATGGTCTGAAATTTATTTCTGCAATAATTAAATTCAGCAATCTACTTGTTTGATTGAAATCGTAAGCACTTAGGGACTTTAGTCACCTATGACTTGGGGATTTTTCACACACACCAAATGGACAAGTTTAGGAGGATGAAAATGCAAATATTTAGTTAGATGTATGATTTACACAGGCTCAAATTTATTCAGTACACTAATCAGCAATAAATAAAACTGATCAAGCTGAAAGTCTGGGTTAGTGTTGGATGAATCCTCTATGATGCTTTGTATTATCATCCAATTATAGTTCTCCTATGTTTTTCAAGCAACACATTACAACAGAAAATTATTTTTTCTCAAGAGGAAAACCTGTTAACATGACCAAAGATGATTCCAATAAACATGGAAATCTGAGTTGGATCAATCCTCTATGATGCTTTTTATTATCATCCCATTATAGTTCTCCTTATGTTTTTCAAGCAACACATTACAACAGAAATTTATTTTTTCTCTAGAGTAAAACCTGTTAACATGACCAAAGATTATTCCAATACACATGCAACAGGTGACATTCATTCAAATATTATTCTAAATCCTGCTAACAATCTGTTGCTATAAAATAGTTTAGCCCCCAGGATATAGTCTGATCATATGTGATGAGTCTGTATAAAGTCCAGGAAACTGGACAGAACACTCTAAAAGAATATATATGTGGGAGTCTTTTTGAACAGGAAGTATATTTATTATTTACAGCTAGTCTATATGTATTGAGACTGAGAAGATGCTGCTATATCTGAATTTCTTTACAACAAGTGCTGTGAGCACCTAAAGAATGTAATTATCCATTACACTATGAATAGAAATTACAATTTTTTTCGCTGGAAAAAAAAATAGTCTGATCATCCAAACATCTAGGAAATCTCCAGGATCTGAGGGCGTTATTGCTGAAATCACCACGTTGACACCAAGATGGCAAAACACTGACATTATGAGGTAGAAATAGCAGAAGTCCACTTCATAAGGTCTTGGTTTGCATGCAGCGATGTCATGCAGGCAAAAATACACAAAGTAGCTGAAGGATAACAAAATGCAATAACAGGGAAAACACCCTACTAGACCAAATGGTGACACATTCACCATCATCAGACTGAGAGACCATAATGCATCTTACATCAAGATGTTACTACAAAATAAATCTAGCAGATAATTCCAATGTTTTTCTTGGAATGTAATTTTCCAAAATACAATAGATGAACTATTGTTAATAAAAAAATTATGCTAAACCTAGCAAGGCATGCCAAAGCCTTGTTGAATGAATTTTCTCACGATTTGAATTTTCCAAATGATACAACACAACAAAATTCATAGCTTCCTTCTGTCAACTAGTAGCATCCCATGAGAAAACGCAACCCTATGTTACTTACCACAGAAAAAATCAGCTAATGAACCAAGCAATCAGCTTGAGAGTTCATGGAACAAATCAAGGAAGTTTCAGACCAACCCACATTAATCTAGGATAATTCATAATTTCATAGAATGCAGGGTTAATACACATTTGGAAGAGGAGAATCTGAGGGCCAAGGCAGACTAAAAACATTCAGAATCACAGATCGAAGTGGCAAGTCAATTCACATTCCTGAGGATATGATGCTTGGGATCCAAAATAAATGGTGAGCAATTTCCACTGAAATTAAAGCATCCCTCTAGGTCGATTCATAGTAGCCATAAAAGGTAGATAAGAAAGAAAAGGGGCATTTCTCCTGCTTCCCACCTTTTTCAATGCTCCATTTTTTGGTTGTGATCAAATGGTTGATCATAGTGTAAAGGTTGTTGAAAAGAAATTCAAGTTAGACCTTACCCTGCAAAAAAAATTGCAGTTCTATTTCGTCCAATTGTTTTTATGTGCAGTTATTCTATTTTAACCACCAAACATGTAAGATATAAGAATCAAATATTGTCATGACTTCCATGTCATTGCATTTTTGAATATGGAGAGAACGGATGTAAGAATCAAATCCTCTCATGAATTCCATGTCATTGCATTTTTGCATATGGTGTGAACATAACCTTAGAATAAAAGGAATATATGATATTTCCCTTTAGGCTGTTCTTTCCCTGAACAAACTTTTACCATATTCTGTGTTCTGTCATTTTTCCCTTTTTACCGAACAGCACTATGATTAAGTTTAGCCCAAGCTCCAGGACAATAAATGCCATAATCCAATAAACATCAACACAAAGGAAAACAATATCCTAAAAGACACTCGCAAGGACATTACATATACATTCACAACTTCAGGGAAGTGAAGTACGCAATATTAAGATTTTTTTTGCCAGTCTTCTTATTTCAACCGAAACAAATTGTAATCAAGAAAAAAATCATCCAATATGAATTGAAATCAAACACAAGCAATTCTATGGGGAAAACAAATGCACACACGAAAACAGATAACAAAACCATCACATCATTCTTTGATCAAGAAACATCAGTCTATATAAAAAGGCATAGTGAGTAAACATGCCCAGCTAATAAAATCATCATATCACTTACTGCATCCTCTGCAGAAAGAACCCGTTCAGTTGATGATTCTCCAGTGCATAAATTCATGATTCCTCCGAAAGGCCCAGATTTCTCACCACTGATTTTTTCAGAACCTCCAATGGACTTGAACTTATATTTCGGAAGAAGGCCAATATCCTCTTCAGATGCCCCTTCCTGTTTAATGAGAAAAATGATTATCCTTAATAACTACTGTAATCATCTTCTTCATTTGCAGTAAATTAAAATAGTTTTTTTCAAATAATGGAGATATTGATAAATATAAACTTGAGGCAACCACCTGATCATAAAGATTAACATACCGTGTTATAAAACTTGGATTTAAGCTGAAGTTAAGAAGCAGGGAAAGAAGGAAGTATACAGATGATTACCAACAAAAAGAACAATACTGAGAAAGATGGACTATGCAGACATTTATGTTCGTGAATGACAAAAAGTAGTCATTGTCGTCATTAATAACAAATATATTACCTGGCCAAGAAACTGCAGGTCTCCACTGAAAAGTAGAGAAATAGAAAAAATGTATACACAAATAATATGTCAAGTCAGGCCAGGACACAGCATCCAAGAGAATCGTCAACAAAAGGGCATCGAGTGAAGCCAGGAAAGAATAAAACCTCTGTGATCATATGTTTGGGTAAGAGTGCATCTTATAGGAATCCTAGAAATAATGTTGAGGTATGTTCAGATTTTCCTTAAGTGTTGAGGGCCTCTCTCATGAGGAAGATAGAATTATACCAACAGACTGTAATTCTTGAGAAGAAGAATATTGAATTGAATGAAAATATATCCATCTGTTTCTTGTACACCTTAAATATTACAACTTACTATATTCATTTTGTCTTCAACTGACTTGAATAGCACAAGGAAAAAGAGGTAAAACATGAAGCTGTGAGAGTATTAGCCTAATCTTTTGAATGAAAGTAGCATGCCACTATTGCAATGCATTCAACATTATCAAGTTATGGAGGACTGGAATCAGACACATGGACAAGGATTGGAACATCCTTCAGAGTCACTTAGGACTTCATTTATTAAAGATGAGACAACCTAAATTAAAGAACAAATTCCTTGAACTAAAGAGTAATGGTAAATAACATGTTATAGCGTCATTCCTGAATTCTGACAATAGGATAGAAGAAAAAATAGGACATTGTCTCAAGCTCTAATTATATTTATTGAAGCAATTAACTACAGAGTTAACAAGAGAACTCAAAGGCAGTTCAAGTAAGGACGATCGCCAAGAATATTGTGGCCATAATGTGGCCATCAAGATCTCAACTTTTGACATACTGGAAGGTCCTGATTGTGAACTAAACACCCCTATGTGATGCACAAGATCTTGAATTTCCTTGCCTTGAGCTTCCCTGGGCTGTGAATTAGTTGGTAACTCTCATTTGTTTAATCAGTGGTGTTATCTGTTGGAGCATCAGTTTCACCTCTTGCATAAATTACTCAACTCTTTAATCAATGTATCATATATGTTATTCATCTCCTTCCTGAGATTATAGACTTCTATGTTTAGCTCAGCATTGCTAACCATCCTTGGCAATCCTTCGTAACCAATTCCCTTGAATCTATTGGGAATTCCAACCTTGTGTAATTTTTCAAGATCTCAATTTTTTTAATTATTTTAATATTTCTCAGACTAAGTTCATCAAAACTTCCAATATGACAATTGAGGTTCAATACTTATTTTTCTATTCAATCTTCGGAGTCTTAACCCCTTTTTTTCCATTAACATAACTAAGGACCAAGGTTACATGTAATAGCACTTTGGACAACAAAATTTGATATATCAGCTAGGGTTTTTGTTAAAGAAGACAAAAGGACACAAATAAAGAATGGAATAATAACTTGACACTGTCCTGCAACTAAACAAGGACGAAAAATTTTGWTTCTCATTGTAGGCATAAGTCCAGACTTCGAACACGGCAAATTGAAGCAGGGATAGGTCTAAGAACAACAGAATGCAAGTCATGATCTGTGAACTAGCAAGCAGGTAATGAAAAGCATAAGTGGATACTAGAATGTAGTCAACAGTTGAGATGTGTGATAATAGTAAATACAGATGTAAGATGCAAATCGAGGGCAAAGCCCACACTATCACATAAAGACGATCACAAGTGGATACTGTAAGGAACAGAAGACACTGATCAACAGCGCATGAATCAAGGTAGGTTGCGGATTTAAGGGCCAAGATTCAGAATCATAGTAGATTCAGGGCAGTGAGTATGTTCACAGTGGAGGGCTCAAATTTTCCAAGTTGCAAATGCAGTTAGGGTTCCAGGTATGATTTGTGGATCAGGAATAGGTCCACAGCAGGGAGCAGGATGAAGACACAAATGAGCAATGGAGAAACTGTTGGATTGAATTCTTAGGTAGAGCCAAGAATAGGTGCAATGAGCAACAGAATGACCTTGATTACAAGGTAAATGGATGGCTTTGGTGTCAAGAACCACTATTATAAATACTCTATGCCAACGATCAATATTACATTTGAGTTAGTGCCCCTTATATTCTGCACATGTGATCAAAGGATCTATGTTTAGTATTTACCCTTCTCTTTTATTCTTGATTTTATTGATATATGATAGAAGATGGGGTTTTCATCAACAACAAATTTTGGACTTCATCTTCATTATATCATTCCAACAACTACCCATCTATAACAAGTAGGTAGATATTCTAGTACTTTCAATGGAACAATTATATGGTGAATAATGTTCATGCTCATGACCCTAGCACTGGAAATTTAAATGTTTATCTATGTGTGTTGGTGCTACTCACCAAAGTTTCTTATTCATCTTATATAAGATTATGTAGACTCAAGCAATATTCCATTACGATACAAACATGCCTACAATCATGGCATACCTAGCATATCTGAAAAAGGAGAAGTATGTGCATGTCTCATTGATCCATTCAATGTGAATTGTAGCTCTAGAATCTATGTGGAGGTCTTCTTGAACCCTTGTTCTTCAAAACATTTTTAGTGGATTTAATATTGGAAGGTATGCATGTAGCATTTGCTAACAAATGTTGGAATGTTGTGAATGCATGGTAAGGCTAGAGGGCAACTAATTCCTAGCGGATTAGCAATGAAGCCAAAGGTAAAATACAAGAGCTATAATCAATTGAGAATATTGCATGGTATGTCTTGTGTATAGCCAAATGACATCTATTTCAAATCTCTTTCTACAACTTCTGGTTTGGAGCATTGACCTCTTCCCCAATAATATGTATATTAGACTTACTTAATGGTGTGAGATGTTCTTCTTCTCAAGTGTATATGGGTGTGATTATGCAAGAAGCATCTTGGCTTCCCGCTCCAACATTCTTTATTAGCACAGCTGCACAAGCAATGAGATATTATTGACTCTCTCTTATTATAAAATCTACTCAAAGGGCATCCATATCTTAGGCAAAAACTTTATTGATGTATTATCACTAATATAGTACCACCCAATTTACAAAGAAATGGCTTCACTTTGGGGTTTACGGTATTCTCTTTTGTCTATATGTGATAGGCAAATTGGCCTTACTTATATAAGCTTCAAGATACGAAGTCCGAGAAGGGATCCCCTCTTTTTGCTACCTACAATGCATCCATGATGAAAAACCATGAAGACGTTCTCATATGAGATTTTTGTTAATAGTGTGGAGCCATCTCTCTATTTTTTTTTGTTGTTGACATTATTGGTAATATGTTCTCACCAATACTCGAAAGATGCCAATGGCAAGTTACTCTTTGGGTAAAACATGAGACACTCTCGATGATTGAGACTTTGGCTCACACAACTCTTCAAACATTGATAATGTTGAAGTTATGTTGGGCCAACGACTAGATATTTATAACTAGTTGAGGATACTTGTTTTTATTGAGTATTATAACTCCAATGACATCTTGATGAGTGTTATCCCCCATTCTGTATGAGGATTACTCATGTGATTTGAATCACATGACTCGGAGATTTGCAGGGGTGGCATGGTGATTCTAACCTTTCAAAAGATGGATTTTTGGTAGAAGATTGCTTCTAGTGGATGTTGTCTTGGTAGGGGAGATTCATTTTCTCCTTGGTTGATGTGTTGGGTATGTGTTATATTCTTTGCATGTGTGTGTGTGGGCGCGTCAGATTCGACAATTGCGTCTGACGATCCCTCGAAGTAGTGTTTTTTGTGTCGTGTGTGTCAAGCGCTTTCCTAGGGGGGTCCTAGGGGGGGTGCAGGTATGTCCCCCCCTGGTTATGTGCAGTGTTTGGCACCGGGCGGTAGCCCGAGGCTGACGGGGTTCAGGGCAGCGCCCTGGAAAAAAAAAATTGGCGGTTTTTGCTATTTTTAGCGGTTTACTAAATTAATCCTGGATTAAGGGATTAGGGTTTTGGTATCTACGGAATACCTAAAAACATTGTATATATTGTATGGTGAATGGTGAAATTCGATATAATGAATATAAGAAAGGTTTTTCCGGTTGAGGGTTTCCGATATAAAATCTTTGTGTACTCTGTGTATGAGCCATTGATTAAATTATGTTTTGCTTAAGAATCTATATGTATTGTTTTACTTCACAGGTTTAAAACTTACATGTGGTATCAGAGCTCGTTTTTGGCTTCAGAGGGACACCTTTGTTGTTGAGGGTTTGGCTCGGTCTTGATAGATCAAGTTTATCTTGGGTCTGTAATAAACCTGGGTTTAGTGGGAGCTTTTGCAATGGTGATTTGAGCGCAGAAAGAGGAATGGCAAGCTCTTCTAGAATCGAGATAGAGAAGTTCAATGGTAAAAACTTTGAGCTATGGAAGTTGAAGATGGAGGACCTTCTTGTAGACAAAGAACAATGGATCGTTGTGGATCCTGGTACACA
>ML778637.1:1736699-1749250 GCA_009831015.1 Picea engelmannii | reverse complement strand
GATCTCCCACTTCAAATTGAAGCTCTCTCCTATGTTGATCAACTCTGTCTTTGCACTTCTTGTTGTTGTCTTACAGCTGCTTATTGATCTCAACATGAAGTTTCTACATCTCTGCAGCAAAATCTTCTGCTCCTGCATTTTTGAACTCATTATGTGCCAAATCTCCCAATTCTGATATCCCCCTTGTGTGCATTCTATACACTATCTGGAATGGACTTTTTCCGGTGCTCCTATTTGGTGAATCATTGTATGCAAATTCTTCTTGAGGCAGAATCTGATCCCACTGACTGTTATGCTCAGTGACTAGGCTCCTCAGCAAATTCCCTAAACTTTTGTTTACCAACTCGGTCTGTCCACCTGTCTGAGGGTGATATGTTGAGTTGAAAGACAAATTTGTCCCCAATTTCTTCCATAGTGTTCTCCAAAAATGACTAACAAATTTTGTGTCTCTGTCTGAGACAATGCTCCTGGGCAATCCATGTAGCCTCACAATTTCTTTAAAAAATAAACTTGTTATGTGTGTAGCATCATTTGTTTTTTGGCATGGTATAAAGTGTGCCATCTTGGAAAATCTGTCAACTACCACAAATATGGAATCACTTCCTCTTTGGGTATGTGGTAATCCCAACACAAAATCCATGCTGATAGCATTCCAAGGCCTATTTGGAATGGGCAATCACTGATAAAGACCAGTGTTCTGTTGTCTTTCTTTTGCATGCTGGCAAATTCTGCATTTGTTCACAAATTTCTTCACTTCAGATCTCATACCTGGCCCAATAGTATGAGCTACTCAACTGTGCAAATGTTTTATCATGGCCAAAATGTCCTGCTAGACCTCCATTATGCTTTTCTTTCAACAGATTATCTCTCATGGAGCATTTTGGTATACACAATTTACTCCCTTTGAACAACAATCCATTTTGAATCAAATATTCCATCCATGGGCTTCGGTCCTTAGCAAAGGATTTGTACAGGCTTCATAAGCTTCTTTGAAGTCTGCATCTTCATCATACATTTCCTTAAAGTGTTCAAACCCCAAGGTCCCCACTTGAAATTCCTGTATAATCAAACACCTCCTACTCAAAGCATTTGCAACTTTGTTTGCACTCTCACTGATATGCTTGATAACGAAAGTGAAATTTTGCATAAATTCCACCCACTTTGCATGCCACTGATTCAGCTTCTCCTGTCTGATAATGAACTGTAGAGCTTCATTATCACTATACAGCACAAACTCCCAACACAAAATACATGCTGATAGCATTCCAAGGCCTATTTGGAATGGGCAATCACTGATAAAGACCAGTGTTCTGTTGTCTTTCTTTTGCATGCTGGCAAATTCTGCATTTGTTCACAAATTTCTTCACTTCAGATATCATACCTGGCCAATAGTATGAGCTACTCAACTGTGCAAATGTTTTATCATGGCCAAAATGACCTGCTAGACCTCCATTATGCTTTTCTTTCAACAGATTATCTCTCATGGAGCATTTTGGTATACACAATTTACTCCCTTTGAACAACAATCCATTTTGAATCAAATATTCCATCCATGGGCTCCTGTCCCTTAGCAAAGGATTTGTACAAGCTTCATAAGCTTCTTTGAAGTCTGCATCTTCATCATACATTTCCTTAAGGTGTTCAAACCCCAAGGTCCCCACTTGAAATTCATGTATAACCAAACACCTCCTACTCAAAGCATCTGCAACTTTGTTTGCACTCTCACTGATATGCTTGATAACGAAAGTGGAATTTTGCATAAATTCCACCCACTTTGCATGCCTCTAATTCAGCGTCTCCTGTCTGGTAATGAATTGTAGAGCTTCATTATCACTATACAGCACAAACTCCTTGGGAATGAGATAATGCCTCCATTTCTTCAAGGCTTAAATCACTGCATAGAATTCTGTCATATGTGGAGTACTTTCTCTTGGTATCATTCAGTTTCTCACTGAAATATGCAACAAGTCTATTATCCTGACTAAAGACTGCTCCAATTGCTACTCCACTAGCATCACACCTTACCTGAAATGTCTTTCCAAAATCTGGCAGAACCAAAATTGGTTGCTCTGTGATTTTATCCTTCAATATCCTGAAGCTCTTCTTAGCCTCTTCTGTCCACTTAAAAGATTTGTGTCTCTTCTTCACAGTGTCTAGTATTGGTGCACATATACCACTGAAATTTCTGATAAATTTCCTATAGAAACTTGCTAATCCATGGAAGCTTCTTACCTCAAATATACTCCTTGGTGATGACCAATCTATGATAGCTCTCACCTTTTTTGGATCCATCTTCAGCTCATTGGAAGAGATCACAAAACCCAAATATATGAGTTTCATCTTCATAAAAGATGACTTCTTTAAATTTATCAACAGCTTCTCCTACTGCAACCTTCTCATCACTAATGTCAGGTTTCTCAAATGTTCCTCCTCAGTTTTACTGAAAACTAGTATATTATCCAGATATACAATGACAAACTTACCTATGAAGTCTTTTAAGTACTTCATTCATCAACCTCATAAATGTGCTTGGGGCATTTGTGAAGCCAAATGGCATAACAAGTCACTCATACAACCCTTCATTTGTTTTGAATGTTGTTTTCCATTCATCTCCCTCTCTCATTCTTATCTGGTGATAACCACTTTTTAGATCTATCTTAGAAAAATAACTTGCTCCACTCAAGCAATCCATCAAATCATCCATCCTGGGTAAAGGAAATATGTACCTGATAGTGATCTTGTTGAAATCTGTACACATTCTCCATGCTCCATCCTTCTTCGGACTCAATATAGTTGGTACAGCACATGGGCTTAAGCTCTCCCTGACTAAACCCCCTGCCTCTCCCAGGGTTTGCTCGACCTCCCAGTCTAGGATCGGTCACTTTCAGAGTCTAATCGACACTTAGGCTCTTGTTGAACCCCAAATTTAGTTTACACGTGCCCTCCTCTCTGTGCATGTTCTTTGAAACCCACGAGCGCTTTACTGGTGCTTTTCCCCTTTTAAAAAAAATTTACACGACAAGTGCTAGCTCCCTCCGCTAGGCCCCTTTCCTCTTATGACCTTGGTCTGTGGCCTGGGACTTTTGGCAGCCAACGTTCTCTTCCAAGCTCCCAGAGCGATATACCACCGAACTCATGGAATTTCTCCACGTGTCCACCCCTAAATCGGCAGTCAGGATGAGTCCTCGTCTCCAGCTTCGAACAACCTCCGATCTACTCTCCCTTCTCCCCTTACTCCCGGAGTGCTCTGCCTCCGAATAGAACAATCTGTCGCCGCATGTCCCTTCCGCGATCAACGGTTGCGGCGAACTCCGGCCTTCGGGCTTCGAGGTTCTTCCACCTTTGCACCATCCCTTCCCCGAACCTCAGGGATCTGTTGACACCTATCAACTGTGGGCGAACGATCACGATCGCTTCGCTCCTTCGGGACTTAAGCTATCCCGGCTCCCTCTCAATCCTTTAATCCTCTGAATGCACTAAGTGTAGAAGGACCCAGATGGCTATCCTTCGTACAACTATCTCAGATCTGATGGTCACCAACTCCCTGGCGATATCCCACGGGATCTTCACCGTCGATTTCTTGAAATTCTTCCCTTCAAAGGATCATGGTCACTGGCCCTCCTGAGGTTAACTTTATGAGGTATATGAAACCTCTATCTACCCTTTGTGCGCTCCTCCTGCGCTGCAAAATGTTTGGACTTAGGAATTTCCTAAGTATCCCTCCTCCACACTTCTGGTTGCTATCTCTCATGAGCCTAGGTTTTAGAAGTATATGAGACCTCCGCCTTCCCTCTGTGCACTCTCTTCGAACTTTGTATGTTCAGACTTAGAAAACTTTCTAAGTCTTTTCTCCTCAAAGACTCAGGTCACTATCTCTCCTGAGCTTGTTCCTCCAAGGGTTTAAAACCTTACACGCACTCCTTGCGTCCTTGGAACCTATGCAACAATCAATTGTTCTCCCATTTACAAAAGTCTGAGAACGACTTGGCCTGCGCACTCCTTGCGTGGCTCTGTACTTTCTCTGCACTACTACTCTCAAAGATTCAACGTTATCTCTCATGAGCTTCTTTAAGTTAGACTTAACTCTATCAACGCACTCTTTGCGGACAATGTACACTCCTTGCATGAGCTCTCAAAAGAGAAACAATTGAAACTTATTCTAACTCCACAGACTCATGTATTTAATCATCAAATACATTCAAAAGCACAAGAACAAGTAGAAACAAAAAATTAAATGAACAGGAAACATACCATTCATTCAGATAAACATAGTATCAGCAACACCAAACATTTGGGTCAAAGCCTCTCTGTTCTATTCATTCAAGTGATAAAATATACATACATACAAGTAGTTCTCCATTGCTCCTTAACCAAACTTATACAGCACTCACTGGCTCTCAACTCTATCAACGCACTCTTTGCAGACAATGTGCACTCCTTGCATGAGCTCTCAGAAGAGAAACAATTGAAACTTATTCTAACTCCATAGACTCATGTATTTAATCATCAAATACATTCAAAAGCACAAGAACAAGTAGAAACGGAAAATTAAATGAACAGGAAACATACCATTCATTCAGATAAACATAGTATCAGCAACACCAAACATTTGGGTCAAAGCCTCTCTGTTCTATTCATTCAAGTGATAAAATATACATACATATAGGCAGTTCTCCATTGCTCCTTCAACAAACTTATACAGCGCTCACTTGCTCTCAACAGCAACAGCAGCTTCAGTGGTTGCTCAACAACAACCACAACAATGAACAAGAAAATGAATTATATACATGAAGGGGCTTCTCGAGCCTTCCCTCCTCTCCTACTTACTGCTCTCCTATTACATTAATGAGCATTTACAAAACAAATCAAAGCCAAGCTCGAGATCTGTACAGTACATCTATACATTAAAGAGATTACAATCCGAAAGGATTTTTGGGGATGGCCTTAGCTTCCATACATTAATTACATTTATTTTCATTAAACTCAAATTCAAAAAGGTGCGCTCCCCTTTATGTAGTCCAAATCAGCTCCATAAATGCGTTGGTTGATGTGTTGCTCTACTGCCTGTCCTCCTCTTTTAATGTTGATGTAGATGCTCCTGCATCACTAGGGGTGATGGTGAAGTACCTTGGAGGACTTTTCAGCCATATCCAAAGACAATAGCAGCTCCTTGGTGTGAAAAGCAAGACGAAGCAAGCAAGAAGGCTCTCTACATTGAGATGGACTCGAAGAAGGGGCAGCAGCGTATAGGCCAAGAAGAAACTAGCAAGAGAAGAGACAAGAAGATGGTAGCCAAAGCTGAAAAAAGGAAAGAATCAAATTTGTGAAGCCATTTCAAAGACAGAGTAACAACAAAGTCCATCTGGGAACAAATTTATAACTATTTTGAGTGTTTTACAGAGTACAATTGTTGTCCAACGTTGGCATTAGCATTGGCATTACAAAGCCATCAAACTGAGCCTTGGAGACAATGAACATAGAACAAATTTAATTTGCAATAGTCATTTGTGTTGGTGAAATGGACCGACCAAAGGCCCACCCATTTACAGATCATGGAGAGCACCCTAACTCTCAAGACCACATGGCACACATTTTTATGCACTATTAACATGACATTTCACCTTGGAAGACTTTGAGGAGCTTGTTACATAACCAACTCCTTAATTTTATTATTGTTGACTTGTCAAATGGAGTTGGTAACATGAGAGCATTATTGTATTATTTTCCTAGCATATTTTATTGATTATTCTTAAGGAAGAAAGTGGATCTCAACAAATCATTGCTTCTTTAAGGAATGAAGTTGTTGAAGAGGTTATTTTATTGTATTCCTCAGAGAGATTAGTGGATCTAGGAAAACAATTATTATTTTATTATTGAAGAAGAGTTGGGTTGAAACCTATATAAGGGTTTACTCTCTCTCATTTTGGTATAGTTGGATTGGAGTACAAATCCCCTGGAGCTGAGTTCAATATATAATGATGTATTTGGAGGATAAGCAATTTGCTTAATGAATATGAATTCATCTAAATCTTTATGCTATCTCATGTGGATGGAATCTTCTTGTGCCATGCTTATGAATGGGGTAAGATCATTCCTCCTTTATTGTATTTATCATTGGGATGTTCTATATTGATGAATGTTTCACTGTATTAGGTTGTATGCACTTGTAATTCATTCCCGATAGGTGTAATTTTCACAGCCATTGGAGTCTATCTATCTTAGTGGTCTCCCTTGTTGAATTTTTGAAGTTTGGGACAGCAAGGAAAGGGTTAGTATAGCTTGTATTTTGCAGCCATCCTATTCCTCTTTTCTTCGATAGGACAACCTTCCACTGAACCTTGACTCGACGACATTGCCCAATGGAAAGACACTAGTCTTCGGTCCTTCCATCCACTTTATTTACTTAATTCATAAAAAATTGTTTTGCTAGAACCATCTCTTCATTCTACCTTGGTCTTTCTTGCACAAGTGCTAGCAATCCTATCCTCGGGAAGCCCCCCTTGATCCAAATAAAATTTAGAAATGTCTAGGGGATTGTGGATCGTCAATGAAAAGAAGTCTGTAACAGTTTCTTTGTAGATGATTAGATGCTCTTTTAGGGGTTGTTGTCGTCCTTATACACACTTGCAAACGTGGACTAAGTCCAATCCACTTAGTGTGTCGTTGGAGGCACAATGCCTAAGTTCAAGCCCACTGTCACCTCGACTTGAACTTATTCAGTCTAGCCTTACTCTTAGGGAAGCCAAGGGGGGTAGACACTAGTTACTATGTGAGTTAAAAGATTAATTCTAGGAATTAATTTTAATTAATTAAAGGTTTGGGGGAATCTAGCCTATATGAGAGGCAAACAATGCAAGTGCAAATCTTTCAATGCAAATCAAGCCCTTTCCCTAGGACAACTAAGATTAGTGCCTAAGGTTGGGCAAAGGGGTCAACCAAGCTTAGAAAAGATTAAAAAGTAAAATTTTACAACACTCTACAACTAGATACAAAAGAATTACTTTAGAAAACTTCTACAATTGAATTAGATACAATGAAATAAACAATTATTAACAAAGAAAGGAACAAGCAAGCACTTACTAAGTCTAAGATTAAGTAGATGCAATGAACTAACTCTAATTGATTTCATCTTGCAGGAAAAGAAAGGAGATAGCTCAAGATTACATCCACAAGAAACACAACAACTCAACAAACCCAAATAGTGAAGTGCCCCAAGAGGTGCGCAACTTCAAGGGGTTACTCAATGGCTCCAATGCACAACTTCAAGATAGATCAAAGATACCAAGAGAGAGCCTCCACGAGCTAAAAGTGCGCAACTCAAAGACGAAGGAGATAAAGCATGAAATGAGGCCTCCACAGGCTAAAAGTGCGCAACTCAAAGAGGAAGGAGATAAAGCATGAAATGAGGCCTCCACGGGGAAAAGATGTGTAACTTCTAACTTACTAGTTTAACCATCCACAATGCTCAAAAATTTGCTTGAAAGATAACTAAGAGTAAAGTACTTGCAAAATTCAAAGAGCATGAACCATGAAAGTGAAAGTGAAATGAAATTGAAGCAAGGTTACTTGTGGATAAATTTTAGGATTAGTTACGTTGATTAAGTGAAGAATGAATCCTAAACTATATGACTTCTCTAAAACTTTCTCTGCTTGTGCCAAAAAGATTGTTGGGTGCTCAATAAGTAAGGCAAACAAGGCCTTACCCTAGCTCCACAGGTCAATCCGAGAAACAAGGGTGCTCAACAAGGGGGACACCTAGTGCTGTGAGACCATCCCTGATCTAGCACCCCTTGCCGCCTCCACAAGTCCCTTTTTTGATAGCAAAGTTGGGACAGTAGTAAGTGCTCTAGTTAAACTAGTTTAATTGAACCCCTATAGATCTAGGCTAAATTGATTTAATCAGGGATTAAGTTAAGTTAAGTGCTTGAAATGCAATACTTGCAAGTGCTTGAAATTAATTGCTTGAAAGTAAATTGCAAGAACTTTGAAAGGAAATTAAATGCTTGAACTCGAAAGCAAAGTAAATGTTTGAAAGGAAAGTGAATGCTTGAGAAGAATACACAAGTAAATACACTATGCCTCCATGGGCTTAAGCAAATAAGAGATGTGCTTCTAAGATCTAAAGATAATCACATGAAACTTGAAACTAGAAGCAAGAAAGCATTAATTATCTACCTAGCCTTACGATTTAGCATGGTTGGCTTGGCCAAACACTATGCTAGGTGTAGGCAAACAATAAAGAAATAAAGACTTGAAAGTAAATCTAAGCTACTTGCAACCACAACAAGTGCACAAGATGGAGGACAAAGCCTACCGGTGTTGTGCCCAAGAGGGTGAAAAATAAAGCATGTAAATGACTTGGAAATAAAAATGGATCCTAGCCACACAACCTTGTCTTAAGGACAAGTGGGGCAAACTTAAAGTAAAGACAATGCTGAAATAAAATACTAAAATCTAGCCATACGATTTAGTATGGTTGGTTGGGACAAACTCTATGTTAGATGTAGGCAAAGAATAAAAAATAATTGCAGAAAATTAAAGAACTTGGAGAAGTGCAAGCCCAAGAGACTCTATTTGGGTTTGCTTACAATGAATCGAAGAGAGAAAGAAGTTGGGTAATAGTTACCCCAACTTGGGAGGCATTTGTTTGATGTCTAGATGCCCCAATAGGGTTGTACCTCCTCTCTAATGTCACCAACCTGCAAAAAACTAGCAAGCAAAAGCTTGCTGGAAATGTTGAAAAATGTGACAAAAACTCAAAAAGTTTATGTTAGTAACAGAAGAAAATTTCTGCAGAAAAAATCAGCAAGTAATAATATTTGAAAGACCTATTCTAAGGGGTTAGAATGCTCAAAAAACTTATGGAAATGTACAGAAATATAGAGGCTCAAGTTGGATGAGGAAGGCAAGTTTCTAAATTTGAAACAAGCCTTTCAAACCCTTGAAGTGACCTGCAAAAATTTGTGAAGCAAACTACAAAAATAGAGCAAAGGGTGAGTAGATCTATAAGAGAATACAAAATACTTTGCACAATCTATAAACTACTCACTAGATCTACAATAAGACTATTATAAATCTACCCAAGCAAAATACTTTTCTTGGGATCTCTACTCTAGATCTGAAAATGAAATGCATACACAAATAAAAACCAAGCAATATCACCTCCAATACAAGATGCACCAAGAAGACTCTCAACACATCATTTGTCCTCCAAAGCTTTCTTTATTGAATTGTAAAAGATTGTTGCAAATACTTGCAGCAAGATTTTCACCAAAAACTAGAGAAAAAATGAGAAAGAGAAAAGAATGGGAGAGATGGGAGAAATTTGAGCATAATAACAGTAGGCAAAGAATAGATGTGATATGAGGAGGGGAAGGCCTTTATTTATACTTGGGAGCCAAGAGTGACCCCTCTTGGATGAGCTCCAAGTGTCACTCACCGAGAAATATTGAGCATCTCAAGGAGGGGGGCGCAACTTTTAGGGTTTTGGAGCTTTTTAGGATTTGGGTACATGAGTGGAGGGTGAGGTGGCACCTTTTTTACTTTGTCCAACACCAAATTAGACAAAGGGAGGTGCACTTAGGGAGTGAGAGGGTTTCCACTTTAATTTTTTGAGTTACCATGGTTTTCTCTCCAAGGGGGGCACAACTTCCCTAGGGGGGATGATGAAATGATGTGATGGTTAAGTGAGGGGGTGAAATAAAGTTAAGAAAGGGGTTTGGGTAGCTTACAAAAAGGTTTAGACATCTTCTCCCACTTTTTCTCTAACCATTTTGTTCATTTTACAATTATTTGACATTTTTTACTTTGTCAAACTAAGCAATTAAATTGTTGTTTTGAACTGACTTGGACTCCTCATGGGCAAACACCTAGCAAAACTTGTCCAAATGAGCTTAAACTTGGTCCAAGGGTGTAGGAGGTCTCATTCCATTTCTTTTGAGCACAAATAACCCTATCAAAAATCTCAAGGAAATAATTTTTACATCAAAAATAATTAAAATTAAAATTACCATTAACTAGATAACTTTAAAAAATTAAAAAAAAACTACCAAAATTCGACGGAACTCCTCAAGACTCTAGGAGATGTCTAGCATGGTCATTTACAATATTCCTAAACACTGGTCACCCATAGGGCTTGATCATTAGAACATCTTTCACCACTTTGGAGGATTATTGTGGAAGTGAAAAAATCAAGGGTAATTAAAAAAGTTGGTTAGGCCAAATTAATTACCTAAGGAAAAAAAACACTCGATGAAAGGACTTCTCTAATGATAAAGTCCTAGGCAACTAACCTAAACTATGATCCATGCAGACCCATTACATTATTGTCCCACACAGGGGAGTGGAAATTTCAATTACAAAACAAAATGTTGAGGCCAAAACTGCCTTGTAGAACCAACAAGTCTTCAACTATGTTGCACCATCAAATACATATCTTCATGGTACATGGAGTTGACCCCCTAGTCGAAATAGGTGGTCAACAGGGTTGTCAAAACAATCAATCAATACAACCTTGCAAGGCCAAAATACATATTTTGTTGTATTTAGAGCAGTGATTATTCACTATTAATTGTAAGATATCCTCAATGAGAAGGAAAATAAGCTAGAAAACTCAAACAAATCATGGAAACGCATCATCTACTTCGTTGGAATCCTCGTTAGGTAAGATCCATCAATGGATGCATCTGGCAACAGGGTTCAAGAGATGGTATGGTCATAGCTTGATGTTTGATGGCCAGCTAACCTCCCAACAGCAAGGAATTATATGTATGCCTCAGATATTGCAGCATCTTATGGCCTACCTGGTAAGTTATCTAACAAAACTGCTGTGCAAGGGTCATTCAGATTGAAGGAAACTCTTCTGAGCATAAAGGACATGATCATAAAGGATTTCCCATAATATAACAGGGTATCCTTAATAATCGAGCACTTGAACTATAAAATCTCAAGAATATTTGCAAGTGTAGAATCCTCATGTTCAATTCTTGCTGAAATGCCTCCTTTCTGAACTTCCAAGTCCACAAAACTTTGAACTTGGAAATTACTGAATAACTCATCAATGGATTAATGGCCTTAAAGTCCGATTTCGAACATGCAGAACTGAGAATACATTTTTCAAGATGCAAAGTGTCGTTCTAGCTTCTAAATATATCTCAACAATTTGACGAGAAATTCTAGATTACTTCATCCAAGATCTTAAAATAACAAGCACACTTATTGAAGCATTTTAACAACCACAAAAAAACTACATAATATATTATCGCATAGCTCTACTACCTCCATCAATCCAAAATCTATCTAGGTTCTATGGATGAAAAAACACTCAAAATTTCATAAAGGAAATCATCTCACTCCCAATGAAATTTCAACAATTCAGGATGTTCTACAACTATCTGTCACTCAGGCATAGAAAAAAAAATTCTAACTAAATAACAATGTCTAGCCAGAAAATTGAAAATACCATATAAATCATCTAAAAGCAGGAATACAAGGGCTTTCAAGGGAGATACCTGATCTGCCACAGCATACAAAATGGCAATAATGCATGGCAGGCAACAGCACACAGCTATGCCAATTACACAGGCTAGTGCCACACAGAAAACTACGAAAAATACATCAAATGCCAGAAACACAACGCAAAGCCTGCAATACTCCAATGTCAAGCAATTTGTTATATGCTGAAACTATACTGTATTAAACAGTTAAGGAACTAAACAGTTTGTTGAAAAGCTAGTATAAAGAAAATAATATAGCAGTACTTACCAGTAAAGCTGAGGAGCATCATGAGTTAAAATCTGGCCACCAGCAGAGATCCAGTAAAATCCAACTATCCACCATATAAAAGAAAACATTGTGTTGGCGGACTCCAACCGCTTTGCTATGCTGAATGGAAAATACAAAGGCCATAATGAGTAAATTTGTGCCAAAACAATTCCAATCATTTGTTATATGACTTGTTGACCTGTATTTTGTAACCAAAAGTCCGGTTAGAACAATATGAATTGATTTTTGTAGTTGCAAATCCTTCTATATTACTTATTCATAATTTCATACAATTACTGTCATTAGTGTAGAATCCTGTTAACAGGAAACCCATGTACCTTCTTTTAAGCAAATAACGAAGTTTATTGCCATCTGCATATCAGATTGATATACATTACAATCATCATTTGCTTTCTAGAATCCTATTAACAGGAAAACCATCTATCTTGTTTTAAACAACTTTGAAGTTTCTTGCCATCTTCATATCGGATTGATATGCATCCCTGTCCACATTTGCTTTATATTTTACCTATAGGCTTTGTTGCATTGGTTTTCAGGACGGGGGGACACGTCCCCGGGATGGCTAGAGCGCACCCCCAAATTTTTCAGGGGACGACGGGTTGGGGATGGCAATAATATATATCTATATATCAAAAAATATAAAATTCACCATAAACATTTGTAGTTGCTTCAAGCTTGTAAGCATATCAAGCTATACTATACAGTATTATGCACAGCCCTTACACATGCCAATTCTGAAAAAGCTCGACCAATTTAAAAAAGGGCAG
>ML778637.1:1689779-1724717 GCA_009831015.1 Picea engelmannii | reverse complement strand
CGGTTCCAGTTCCAATTCATCGGTTTTTAAAACAAGGGTAGAGACATTATAAACATATAGTCAATCCTTCATCCTATCTCTTTGTTGGACTATAACAAAGAAATTGAAGACAATAACAAAAATCCAAGACATGTTCAAAAAATGGTCTAGGATCATAAACAGAATCACCACAATCAAAAGTTATATTAACCATTTCAAGCACATACTTGACTACACTTAATCCTCACTTTAGATTGGAAACTCCCGATCATTTTCACCATGTCAATTCAATCAAAAGTACTTGAGTTATTTGCAATCAATGATAATCTTATTGCAACTATCTGATGAAAAGTTTCAATGGTTATGTGGTCGAAAAAGGCAAATTTCCAATTCCTCTTCACCAATGTTGCATGTACAGTGCTTTGTTCATGACAAGAGAAAACTATATGTTTTTCACACCACCATGAGCAATATTGAGAATATTGTTGTGCAATAGAAATGAAGAATATAGCATTTTGCGTGCACAAGGAAACCATTGCTCAGATTATGGCTCAAGGTTGAAGCAACTCCAGAGGAAAAGACTTTCATGTATACGTTAACCATATAAAATAATTAATATTTGATTATGTTAAAGGTCACAACTATAAGTCATCACTCATTGTAAAGGGAATGATATTGTTATATAAGCTGTGATCATATTATAATAATAATAATAATAATTTATTTTTAAGGTCACGACCAAGCCACACTAAATTGGTGTATGAGACCCCCTTGTTTGTGGGACAAGGGACCCCCTCTGCCCAGCGATTTGACTAGTAAAGTCTATGGAGGTATACATACCCTACCCCCCTCTCGATTTGAACTTGTGACCTCTTAGGAGGAAACACATGTTCTTAACCATTAGGCCCACTTATTGTACCCTATTCACCATTCAATTTTTCTATAAGATATTCTTTTGCCCCAAGTATTTTGCTTGTGAATGCTTTTATAAATCCATGTAGCTACCCTTAAGGGAGCTATGCATAAGATAAATATTAAGTCATGACTCATAAGCTACTTCACCTGATTTGTGTTTGCATTCGAATTCAACAACAATAAAATTCAAAAGAAATTCATCAATGCAAAAAATATGACAATTCGCCATTAACTTCGATAAAGAGAACTAAACAAATTTTGCTATAACTTACTGAAAACATGTTGGAACATCATACATTGTTAAAAATATGACATATATAGGCAAAGGTTGATTTGGGGAAGGGCATGGTCAATCATGGCAACTCTCATGTGGTCAAAAGTTTCAACAAATAGGGTGAAGAAATGCTTACAAGTTTATGTATCCAAAAGGATTTCTCAAAACATCATGAGAGATTGTTCACTAAAGCATGTAGCATATAAGTAGAGGAAGAGAACCCATGGAAAATCTCAAGGACATAGTCCCTAAACTAAAAGAATCTAATGAAAGTCGGGGTGACCCCTTTTCAGTTTAAGTTTCTTCTAAGTTGTGGCAATTGGAGGCACCAGTCTTTTGGTATGATTTTGACCTTTAGGTTATTAGGACCAAGCCTACCACTGTAATGGCCTCGCAATCCTAGCCCATGGTTGCCTTTGTTGGTGAATAAGGTAGACTCCTACATCAAGTGATGTCATCATCAATGTGGGTGTTGATGAATCTGGGAAGATTAATGATCATTTTGTTCATCTCTTATCAGGCATCAATTCATCAAAAGAGAACTTATTGGGAGAAATTTCATAAAAGATCTCAAACATCTTCTTCTTCCCGACAAACACTAAGGCTCATGGTTTGAATTATTTGGAGTGAGTTGTAGGAGCTAAAGAATAGTTTCTCGTTTCTCCTCCTACTAGTTTCTTTTGTTAACAAGTCTTTCAAGGGTCTAGGTTCCTTGGAAATGGTGACTACAACTCTTGTGATTTCAATGCTAGATCTTTTGTCTTCATCCACTACTATGGGCAATCCTCAAAGCTCCTCAAAATCTGGTTTTGCTCCAAAGAAGGAAGGTTAGGTTCATTTCATTCCATTGGAGTACTCCCTGCTAAGCTTCCACACCAGGAGCTCCAGGCGACGGTGCTTTCAATGGTTTTTCTAACAATACTTCTAGTGGATGTCACTAGCTCAAGAGTGGACTCAAGTTTGTCTATATGACTGATCTTTAGTTCTTAGTATGAGCGACAATCCAAATGTCGCCTGGTATATTTCAAATTTTAAATTTTGACATTTGGTCTTGGGCAAGAACGCTTCCCTTATTAAATGATGACCTGTTAGTCTATGTAATAAGATATCCTTGCACCTTTCAATGGTTTATTCCTGGTCCAAATAGAAGATAGATCAATAGACAATAGAACCAAAATCTTGAGATTTCATCTAGTTAACTAGGAACTCCGATTTGGGTACTCTAATTGTAATCCTCAAGCACTATGTATTGATATTTAACTTTTGTGGCTATGAAATAATGGCTGTTTTCCATGGAAAAAAGAAATGTGTGTGTGTGTGTTCGGGTACTCCGATTATACTCCTCAAGCACTATGTATTGACATTGTAACCTTTTTTGTCTATGAAATAATGACTTTTTTCCACGAAAAAAAAGAAATGTGTGTGTTTCTCAATTTAACAAAAAAGAAGCAAATCTTCATGATTTTTACGACTTTATAATTAAAAATTGAATGGTTATTGAATTCATCATTATATTTGCCAATAAATTGAAATTCACTGTTAGATTCATAAATGCTTGAGATTCAACAAATGAAAATATCTGAAAACATTCACTGAATGTGGTGACTAACATCATGAGCAGTGGATTACAAGGTCAAGCCATAATGAAGATAGATCACCCAAAAACAACAAATGATACATAGTTACATACATGCATGCACATATATCCAATACCAGTAGGTGTTCCTGACAAAGAACATTTTGTCTGTTGATACAAATATAAACAAAAGTTGGAATTATTTCATCAAAGCATAAAAAGTTTTAATGCTTTACATAAATATGTGGGAAAGAAATAGAGGAAGGGGCAAATACAAAAGAAGGGCATGAAAAGAAAGAGATGGGCCATGGCAAAAGAAATAAACAAAAATAAATAGAAGGAAATAGAACATAGGTGTCAAGTGAATTTCAGTTAAAGGATAGACAACGGGGATCCTAAAAGGCTCATAGTAGGTTTGGAAACTCCCAAAGGAAGATTGGGTAAAGTTAAACTCCAATGAAATCGTGAAAGGCAACTGGAGACTGGTAGAGGCAAAGGAGTCCTTAGAAATAAAAATAGTACAATTTTAATGATCTACTATAAAGGATATGCCACAATAAACACACAGAAGTTGAAGCACTTCTAGAAGGAATTAAATTCAACCTCAATCATGGATTTAGTAATCTAGAGATACAAGAGGATTCGAAATTGATTATTGACTTCTTGAACAACAAAACTAATGAAAGATCATGATTTCTTGAACAACAAAACTAATGAAAGATCATGGTATTTATTAGAAAAGATGGCTAGGGCTAAAAGGGCCTTGGAAAATCTAAATGCATCATGTTTCCATGTACAAGAGCATCGACTAGACTCAGATTGGTTGGTGAATAGCATAGTTGAGAAGATGGAGATTTGTGTTCAAGAGCTAAATAAATCAATCTTGGAACTAGGAATGGTAATCCTTTTTAGAGGAAATTCTAAATACTATTTAGTTATAAATCTTAAAACATCAAACTGAAAAGGTCTGATAAAGAGACTGGCCAAAGGCCGGGATCAGAAAAACGAAGCTCTGATACCAAATGTAGTGAACCGATCTGGTTCAGACTACACACATCCAAAATATTTGGAACATTATAAAGAAATCCATCTGGATGACATAATAATTGAATAAGAATATATAAATTAAGATATGAGATGATTACAATTGAAAATGAGGGTTGTATATATACCCACGCAGGGGTGCCCTTTCATAAGAGACATGACCCTTCATCAAGAAGGTGTCCCTTCATTACATATCTGATTATTGAATATTAATTATTATTATTTAATTATTATTTATTTATATCTATTTATTTATATGTGTGTGTGTGTTCATAACAGAGTCCCAGATGACAGCTCTGAAGTTCCTAATCACTGCTCATTTCCCTGCCTGTCGTGCTGCCATAACCAACTCCCTAGGGCATTTGAGCTATGCAACCTATGATATGGTGAGAACTTCATCTTGGAAGATCATGTCAAGAAGAGAAAAAATTTCGCCTAGCTCTAAGGGCCCGAAGCTGATCAGCCACACACTTGAATTGGAGGAAAAGGATGGAATCAAACCCAAGCCAATCCCTATCAAGGGCTACATCAAGGAGGTCAAGGGTATCCCGAAGAAATAAGGCCCCAACCTCCATGGGGTCCGATGATGGAAGAGGTAGAGGGAACCCCCTTACCTTATCGCACACTCATCACTGAGCTTAGCTTGCACCACCTCTTCAATCGCTGCAAGAGGGGTGGGGGAGTTCTCTCCCTGCCACGAACCACCTCTACCCATGAGTTAATGTGTGTTTCAGTTTCTTGTTTAAAGGTAGCCTGTTGGGTTCTGAACTCATCCTGTTTGTTTTTGAGGTTGAGGATTTCAACATGTAAGGCGTCATTTAGGGGATGGAGGGATTCCTGGACCGTGCCTTCATTCAGCAGTTTCTTGAAAGATCAATTCTCCGATTCAACCTCAGAAGCTCTATTTGAATGAACAAGCATTTCCTGTTTAACCTATTCCAACAATATAGCAAAGCTATGGATTTGGGCAGCAAATAAAACTGGGTCTGCTGAGAGAATTACCGTGTTGTCAAAATTAACACTGTCAGCTGAAGATTGTTGTTCTACTGTGTGTCCATCTAACAGATTTGTGGTCTGCCGGTTGTCTGTTTTTTGCTGTGTTTCCAGCTCTGTAATGGCCTCCACGCTTGGTTCCTGAGAGGCTGACCCCATCCAGGATCTAGCAGAGGGGGATGGTGGACTTGTTGTCTCTGGGAAAGCCGTTGATTGTGAGCTAGCAAGAAGGATGGGGGGAAAAGGCTAGGGGAGGGCAAGTGAGAATAGGAGTGTGGAGGGTCAAGGACGGTAAGGAGGTGGGGGAGTGAGGGGGGGCAGTGCTGAGTGCATTCAAAAATATACAAATGAGTAGTAAATAAAAGCAGAACATAAGAATTGCAATTACTTCTAGATGGGAAGTACAAAGAAGGCATATGAAGTGGGAAGTGCATCTATGCTTGGTATTGGTTGTAAAATAGAATAAAATTTAAAATGAGCCCATATAAAGCAGGAATGACATAAATTGCAGCATTATAGAGTGCTGGAAAATTCTAGTAAATAAAATTAAAGTTGGGGAAAGATTGGCCAAGGAAAGGAAGCAGCTACTGAGGTTGTAATATCACTATGGGACTAATTCAAATAAAAAAAAGGCCAAGTTGAGCTTAGCTGGAACTGCTCAAGGAAATTGGAGCAGCATTTCTCAGAAATGGATAGAATGCAAACACAGTTCAGGTATCAAAAGAAGCAGCAAGATGCTAAAGAATTGTTGCAGCAGTTGATGGTGAACATGACCAGCAAGGCAGATGTGACAATGAGAGAGCTCTCTCACACTAAACTTTCTTTCTTTTGTAAAGTAGAGTGGTGTGCTTTTGAAACAGCAAATATAGCTTATGTGTATGAACAAAGAATTGCTACTGGGGCAAGAATATCACAGCTAATGATCTATTGTGTGATTGGCAAAAACTTAAAAAGGCCGTGGAGTAGATCAACCATGCTGTGGAATTCCATGCTATGCAAAGGAATTGAAAGGGAGAATTCCTTAACTCTTTTTTTGATGTATTGTTTATATTTCTCTGGGGTGAGAAGGTTGCTATGTGTAAATAAGCAAGGCATTGGAATGTTGATAAATTCAAGAGAGCAAATTAGCTGGAATATGTATGCACTAGTAGACATATTGAGGGATAATATGTGGTGGAGTGCATATGGATATGCTTGAACATATATATGATGTTGCATATTGACTAAGAGTGGTATAGCACCATAATTTGGAGAAGACAACCATACTGGGTCACTAATATTTCTTTTCAAAATAAATCGGCCTGCTAACAAAGACAAACACTTCAAATATATTCTAAGGAGGTTATATGTTGAAACTTGAAAGATGAGTGAGGGAAGACAGGAATGATGTATACTTCCTTTGATGCATAAGACATGCATGTCCAATAGGATAACTAAATTCCCTATAGGACCTGCTACTACAGCAATGTTTATGTTCGAATTTAAATAAGTTTATTTTGTCCCAGAAAGGAAACAGCCACATGGAAAAAAGGTTTACATCAAGAATAAGTGTGTTACCTCAAATAGGGCACAAAATTAAAATAACATGATACAAGATTTCAACTCAAAGCGAGAAGAGAACAAGCACAAAAGACGATCAAAAAATGAAATGACAAAATGGTCACAAAAGCTAGGGTTGTCATATATTACTATATTAGGAGTGGTAATGATTTGTCTTTGCAGTTTACCTAATAGATGGATGCACTCTTAGTTCTCAAGTAATATCATATCATAGAGCATTTCCAAATCATGTAGAGAAATAATTTAATAACTAAAATTGGAAAAAAGAGCTCATTATTAAGAATATCCGACTGACTGCTAATTCTCATAAGTAGACATATTTGTTCAGTTTCTTAGTACACAAAAACATTTCCAATGACTTCTGTTGCTTTAATTAGGCAAAATATAATACAATTAATGATGTCAACTTACTCAAACAGGACACAGATTAGTCAAGTAGCAAATGAAGGTTTTCTTTTTAAAGGGTCCTGATCTGCTGTGCTGTGAGATCTAAGGCTTCGTTCCATATAGATAATAGGGGTAGTGTCATGCTTTCTCTTGAAATATTGAACATTGCAATTAGTACCAAACAAAAACCTTAATCGTGTGCATTATTTCGACTAGCTACACTGCATTTTTGGATAGAATTAGACCATTGCCAACAGGTTTTTATGTCGGACCATTTAAGATGGATGATTTTCTCGCAAATTAAGAGAACTCCTGAGAATTTTCTTATACTTCTTCTGCCAGTACCGTAAAGTAATTAAAGCACATGGGATTGAGGGAAGGTTTGCTGAGGTTGATATTCTTAGATACCTTCAATCAGGTATCTTCTGTCAACGTTAATTAAGTAAACTCCAGAAAGTGGATCATAATTTACTTTAGGGTGTATTTTGGGATGCACTGGACCATGGCAAACAGGCTTTTAAGTCATACCATTTAAGACCAGATTTCTCACAAATTAAGAAATCTCATAACTTTCTTGCACTTCTTCCAATACTGTAAGGAATTCAAGCACATGGGATTGAGGGCAGTTAGCAATTGTTGATATTCTTAGATAGTATATACCTTCACAATCCGGTACTTTCTGTCAAAGTGAACCAAGTAAACTCCAGGAATTTGCTTTGAAGTAGATCATGACTTACTTTAAAGCTAGGAAAAACTCAGTTCAATTTAGTCAAACTTAATTTGACCTAATTGTGTCAAAAGGCATTAGTTCTACAGCCCACCAGTATGATAGAGATGTTGTTGTGTATATGGGTACCACTTATGTCATCATACATCGGTTTCAAAAAAAATATAATACTTATAACAAATAATAATAATAATAATAATAATATATGATAGCCAAATATAGATACAAACAAAAAATAAAAATATATGAAAGAGAGAAATTTGATATAAAAACTGCTATATAGAGAGATAAAAAGAGAGATTCCAGATTTAAACATAAATAGAAATATTATAAATATGACAATGACATAGAAATATTGTTACAAAACTGTAATTTTACATATATAAACCTTGACAATAATCAAAACTGTAATTTTACATATCCATATCTGCATAAGTTTTGAGTTCTGAGTTCTACTGAGTTGAGCGAGACTCCAACCATGGCTCCATCTTAAATGATCAAAAAAATAAAACCTCAAGGGATTTGATCCCTTTCGGCTCTTGATAGAACTGGGGTTAACATGGATCTACACTGATATTAATGGAAGTCTATAACAGGCATGGTTGAAAAAACACCATTTTCATGAATTTTTTACTGATTTAATTTAAACTGATTAATCTACCATTGTGAAATAGCCATTATCCAAGTTTAATTGATTTTCTGCTTAACTAAACTCTTGTCAAACCCAACTGCAGTGGTAAATAAAGTGTAAAATAAAAATAATCTAGCTAATCTTCACTGCCCGTGCAAAGTGGACCTCAACATAATAACCTGTTCCTAGCAAAGAAGTATAATGTAACGGCTCGCAAGTTTCTAAAAGTACCTCCAAACCAAAGTATAGTGAAGTTAAAGTCTGGGAGTCTGGCATTTAAGATAACTCCTTGAGCAAAGGCAGAGTGAGGCTGCAACGAAGCCAGACTGAGATTTACTGAGATTTACTGTACTTACAGTGCACAAATTAGGCCACCCGGCAAGTTTCGATTCCCCTGAAGGCATGAATGAGAGGTTGAATCAGGAACAAGTCCTGAATGATTTTGAAGGAAAAGCATACCTCCTTGTCGCTGAGATTAATGAAAGTGCCTGAGATTAATGATTCAGCCTTCGAGAGCCATCTCGCCCGTGAAAAAAGACGTAGACGGACCAATTGTAATGCTTCTGAGATTTAAAAGTAAGCAACATTTTTGCTTAAATTTTGGTTCAATTTGATTTTCAATTTTAATCCTGGGAGAATATGGTGTCTGGTGTTTTCAGGCCAATTCTAATGCTTCTGGGGTTTAAAGAAAGTACTTTAAAATGTAACCAACAAAATGCTGAAAATATAGGCACTCTGAAAACCTTACATTTGTGTTTCACTTTTTTATTAGTTTTTGAATAAATTCAATTTCTAATATTAAATAGCTGGTTAATACTGTATGGAGCTTTACCTAGTCCGCTCTGTCGACAAGACTTCATCGACTTCCTCGTCGGTGGCATCGTCCGACTCCTGCTGCTCTCCGGGGCTCTGCTGGTTCGCTGAATTATTATTATTATTAGTATGCCCGCTCTGACCTCCTGAATTGCTCCTCTGCTGCTGTGCATTGCTGTGTCGCCTTCTATACTCAAAGCACACGCAAATCATGTGCAGCAGGCACTGAAGGGCATAGCCCACTACCCAAACCCTAACAGGCATGTTAGGATTTTCGTGCCTGCTGAGGACGAGCACCACCGTCGCCACGACAACAAATGCCAGGTTCCATATTATGTCGAGGACGACCACTGGCCTCGAATAGGCCCAGTCGCTCTGCCGTTCCTCCAGCTGTTCCGCGGCTGTCTCTCGGACCAGCATGGAGGGCTCCCTCATGATTCTGCGGCTGCTGGCCCTGCGCAGGAATCGCGCCGCGCCCTGTATGCTCGCCCTCCGCGACAAGCTCCTGGCGCCGTCGTCGCTCGCATTCGGGGATCCAGTCCCGTTCCCCAGCAACGGAGTAGTGTCCACGGCTACGTCCGGGGACGAATCCGACTGCCTGACTACCCTCGTTCGATCCATGTTACCGCCTTCTTAACTTCCCCTCCTCAAATTCCCCCCTTCCGACGAAACTCTAACACCACTTCAAGCCCCCATGGAGGTGAATTCCACCGCCTGAATGGCTTAGCAAGGCTGAAGACTGCTTCGCTTGCGCCAATTCAAAGAAAACATGGAAAACAGGCAAAAACCTCCAATGACCGCCAAATTCGCTCAGAGTCGCAAATCGGTACTGTTTCGAACCGGATTTTGCACGACTGATATTAACGCGGCTGCCCCGATCGGCAAAATTCGTCGATTATTTACAGATTACAGATCTTTAAGACGATAGCATTATCTACAGAGATGCACGAGGGTTTCCGCGTTGGGGTCCGGGGGTTCCCTTTGACACCGTAGTCGTAATTATGATGTTTCAGAGGCAATTGGTGCGTGGATTCGTTTGGTGCCGTTGTAGTAATTTCTCTTGGTCAAAATGTTTTTATCGTATCAGTTAACTTTTCGCATTTTTCGGAAATGTTTTTAATTGTGAGCTGGCAGAAGCTCGACGCCTTATATTCATGTCTATTTCTCAACTTCGTCAAAATTTATTTTGATAAAACAAAATTATTTTTTTTAATTGTGCGCTTGCAAAGCTTGACGAGCCCGTCTCTCTAGCTAAATTATAATTTCACAAAATAATAATATAATAATTGTGAGGCACGGGAATTTGTGATTAACTAAGCTAAAAGTGGAACCCGAAAGTGGGGAACTTATTTCCTCCAAACTTGTTTAGCGCTATTAGAATCTATCAAGATTGAGCAAAATTTAACAAAATTAGCATGATCATGGTTAGAAGGTTTAAGAAGTGTATGTGCACCACCTACTACATAATGCCATGTTGGTAGTTGGGATGTAGATAAATGGGAGTTACAATTAATTTAAATATGTGTATTATAACTAACATAAGAATATATTCTTATGTTAGTTATAATACACATATTTAAACTAATTGTAACTCCCATTCTTATGGAAAGTGATATTTTCTAAGTACTCCACTCTTAAAAAAAAAATAAGGAGTGTGTTAAAAAAAAATAAGGAGTGTGTTTTTAAGGAAAAAAAAAAAAACTAACAAAAGTTATAATATTCCATGTATGGATATTTTTAGTTTCATCTAAACATAATTTTCATTTTAAGGAGGTTAAGGATTCAAATCCAAAAGGGTATAGTATGTACACTTACTTAAATTTTAATTGGTGATCTTAAAATTAGATGATTATTATGATTAGGGTAGATGTACAAAATTTTTAATTGGTGATATCCATGGTTAATCACCGAGTTAATTCATGATAATTTTTTTCATATGGTGACTCATCTACATGCTCAACCATCTCATGGTTAAGTTCTAATTGTACAAGGAAGACTTTACCAAGAAAAACCACAGTTTTGGTTTCTTATGTTATAATTCCTTTTTTCTTTAAGATTTTGTTTTGATGATGATGCTCAATAATGAGATGGGATGGGGGAGTTTTGATGAAGACACTATATTAAAATCCACATGGGAATAATTTGAAAGAATACTCTCAGATAGATCGATCAAGGACACAAAAATGGAGGAGATGCCTAAAACACAAGGAAAAGCAAAAGAGGTGTCATTAGTTGTCCAATATGTAATCCCTTAATGAGGCATTGATTAAGGAGGTTAAGAAATTAAAGCAACAAAAGAATGAGCAAAGAAAGACAATAATGAGTCTAAGGTAGAATTGAAAATGAAAGATGATGAAATCAAAAGGCTAGGTATTCATAACCAATAATTTATTAACAATGTAGAGAATGTGAAAAGTTGTCTAAAAGAATCAAAGATAATGGATGAAAATATGAGGGAGATATATTGATAGATATGGCGAGTTTATGCTATTGATCTCGATCGAGTTGACTTCACTTCAAGGGAACCACACTTGGCTCAGAAAGGCATTGAAAGGTCCTTGTTGACTTGAGTTTTTTACTTGGTCAGGATTATCCTTCCCTATTTATTGAAAATAAGTCAAACCTTACTACTAAAAGACTTGTAGAGGAGATTTGCAAGAAGTTTGAAGAAGCCCTAAATACAAAAAATCAAATCAGAAATACATGTAGAATTGAAGAAGGGTGAAATAAGTTAATGGATAGCATCGCAACTCAACTTTAGAAGGAGAAGGAAGACAATACAAAAAGATCATCAAAAGGGACTTGAGGATGCAAAGATCCAACTAGAGAGGACAAAATACAAATGGAAAAAATGATCAAAGTATTTGAAGGTATTCTCTCTCAAGGAAATAGTATTGAAGATCGAGCACAAAGGCTAGAGTATGTCATTGTACCTACAAAAAATATTAATGATAAGGGTGTGGAAATTGAAGGGAAACCATTATTGAANGAAAAAATGATCAAAGTATTTGAAGGTATTCTCTCTCAAGGAAATAGTATTGAAGATCGAGCACAAAGGCTAGAGTATGTCATTGTACCTACAAAAAATATTAATGATAAGGGTGTGGAAATTGAAGGGAAACCATTATTGAAGGTGAAACCATTCGACACATGTATTACCAATAAAGTTGGCAAGAAAGACAAAAAGATTGGCATCAACATTACCAAGGAAAAAGATCATAAAATCAATGATATTTATGGAATAGGGCATTAAGTGACCATTGTGCAATAGGATGTTATCAAAGACCAACAAGCATGATAAATTAGAGAAGCTACAACAATGCAAGGACTCAAAGGAAAGGAAACTATCAAGAATTGACACCAAAAAAATTGAATACAGATGGATGGATAGTCATCAATGATAACAAGAGAGAAAGAATATAAGGAAATCAATTACATGGTTTTATCGCATGTAAAACCCTTAGCTACAAAGTTTTTCAGAGGGGGGGGGTGGGGCGGGGGGTACTATGTTATGACCTTATGGGGGGGTATATATGGGATTGAATATATATGTAATGGGGTTAAGAGTATATGTAATAAGGGTTGGCGTAATAGAGGGCCCAAATGATCTATAAATTGTCGTGGATACGCCACTGGAACAGTTCGTCACAACAAATCGTATAATGTTCTACAATCTTTTTACTATGTGATATTTTACTGAAAACTACATAGTTAATATTTCTAACTTTAACAAATAAATTATCGAATGAAAGAGAAGAGTAATAACACCCCATCCACACAACAAATACAAAATGTACCTTTGGAAATAGTGAGGTGTATGATCTTCTCTTTTCTTCTCAATTATGAAATGTGAGTACAAAGAAAGGGGCACTCATTATGGAAATACNGAATGAAAGAGAAGAGTAATAACACCCCATCCACACAACAAATACAAAATGTACCTTTGGAAATAGTGAGGTGTATGATCTTCTCTTTTCTTCTCAATTATGAAATGTGAGTACAAAGAAAGGGGCACTCATTATGGAAATACCTCAGACATTGTGGCCAATATGGCTGCTACAAAATATTCTTCTTCCTTTGATCTCCCTCAACATCCCACTCTTAATGTTTTGCTCTCCTGTGGAACAATAATCAATACAAAAATAATGGAACCCCTACCTTTCCTAGCAGCCCAGTATTTAACATAACCTAATAGTTGTCTAGCCTGGTTAGGGTTAGGGATTTTGTATGCCTCAACCCCTAATTAATCTTACGGTCTTGGACCCTCTAGAATAATCTTGAAATTTTACATCTGAATAGATCCACATGTGTGATTAATGGGAGATGATATGGCATCTACTTGGTACCATGGTGGTCAACAAGATAGGCCAACTTGTTGGAGGCATAACTTCCACATACAAACTTTGATTGAGGTGATTTTCACTTCGTTGGAAAACTCTTGGAGTGTAGAACAATGTCAAAGGGCTAGCACCGTGCCTGTAAAGTTATAACTCTAAAAATGGTCATTTAAGGCTTTAAACGGGCTCTAGAAGGTTCTAGACCCCAAATCTCCAAAGTAGGACATGCCCCTAAAACGGGCCCTACAAGTCAATAGCTCCAATTTTTCCACCTAGAAAATACCAAAATAGATGACAAATTATATGATGATCCATTATGAATCATACCTCCCCATTAAGGGAGGCTTTTGGTCTCCAAAATATTTTACTGAAAGAGGTGAGGAAATGTTTCCTCTACCTTCTCCCTGGAGTATCATTTAGCCTTGCCTAGAAGTTTTCCTTTCAGCACAACCTACCAAAGTTCATATTATCCCCGTCTAATTGTTCTAGACTTCTTCTATAAAATTATATCCTCTGCTAACTTTGCTTGAGATTATGGTGTTAAGTCCTCTATGGTAATTAAGACTTATTCATCACCTTCCTGGCCCAAGATAGAAGGCTCATAGAGTTTCATATTCTCCACATTCACTACTAAGTAATTGCACATATACGGGGGTAGACTAAATTTATGGGAATTATCATCCACATTCTCCAACACTTTAAAAGGACCATATTGTAGAGCCTTGATTTTCTTACCAAGACCACATAGGCTTTCTTTGTTCATATACAACCAAACTTTGTCTCTCGCCTTGAATGTTTTCTCAATCATGTGTTAATCATGTCAAGCCTTATACCTTTCATGTGACTTCTCTGATGTCTCGTGTACTTGCAAATGGATCTGCCTGATCTTATAAACAAATTTTTTAGCCTTCAATGCTTCTCATGTAGTGACTTCCCTCGCTAATCCTTGTTCTCCATATACAACATCTAAGGGCAAAGATGGAAAATACACAAAACAAGTTTCAAAAGGGAACTTACTAGTAGAAGTATGGACTACTCTATTATAAGAGTGTTGAATATAAACCAAATTTCCATCCAGGTCATGGGATGCTTATGATTATAAACCCTTAAAAGTGAATTGTTCTCTACTTATGTTTGTCCATCTATCAATGGATGGAAGGTTGTTGATCTCTTCAACTTGGTGTCCATCTTCTACCAAAATATAGTCCAAAAGGCACTAAGAAATTTAGTATCTCTATTTGAGATGATGCTTCTTAGTGGGATATATCTTGAGTTCCCCTCCACCGATTGCATACCCTAAATACACTAATGACTATTGGATAAATTCACATTTCTTAATATTTTCCAACATTTCATGTTTTTTTGAAGTCTCTAAACTTTCATGAGATATGAGATATGTTCTTCCCATATACAGCTATAAACAAATATATCATCTAGGTACACTGTTACAAATGAATTAAATAGGGACACAATACATCATTCATCAAGTGCATAAATGTAGTCGATGCATTACATAAACCAAAATGCATTAGCAGCCATTCATATAAACCTTGCCTTATGTTGAAGGTATTATTCTAGGTACCTTATTCTTCAACTCATACCTAGTGGCAACCCAATTTGAGATCCAACTTGGTGAATTACTTGGCATGCTACAATTGATCTAGCAAGTCATCGATGCTAGGCAAAGGATATCAATTTTTAAGGGTGATATTGTTCAAAGCTCTATAGTCGATACACATTATCCAAGTCCCATCCTTCTTGGTTACTATGATGATAGGTGACCCCTGAGGTGAGATACCTAGTTGAATCACTCCCTTCTGCAATAGTTGTTGTAACCATTTCTTCACTTCATCTACTTCCGGGATGGATTGTTTGTACAACCCAATGTTTGGAAATTAGGAGACATGCAATAACTATATCTCGTGATCAACTTCCCTCTTAGGTGGTAACCCTTTAGGCTCCTAGAACACTTCTTTGTATGTATGCAAAAGCTCCTCCAATTTTTGTTTATGCTCTTTAGTACGTCCCTTTGGGAATGCCTTTAATTTTACTGATTCATCTCTTGATTGATTCTTTCTCAAGAAAATTAATACAAACTTCCTGTTAGAATTGATCAATTTCTTGTCTTGGTTAGCACTTACCAAAGATATCTTAGATTTATCTTTATGTGTATTAATGATGAAGTAATTTCCATCCTTGATTAGGTGGTACTGGTTTTCTCTCCTTGTGAGGATTGCATCCCTCAAACAAATGTACAGGCTTCCAAACACTACACCACACACTTCAAGTGGTACTATGTCAACATGCACTTTATCGGTTTGCACTTGTAGTAAATTTGAGCTTTCACTACTTCATGACATTGAGCTATGCATCCTTGCTTACCCATCCCAATGGATATGGGTAAGGATGGTAATGAACTTCCAATTCAAGTTTGTTGACTAGATCTTTTGTTATGAGGTTGGGTTGTGAACCATAATCAAATAGAACATCCACCCTTGTCTTTTTTACTTGGATTTTAATATGGAAGAGTTTAGTCATCTCCTTCTCTTCCTTGGGATGGATGCTACTCATATTCACCTCCTTCTACACTGTGGTGTATATAATATTTTCATCAACATCTAAGTTTATCTCTACCTAGTTGCTTGAATCCATCTCTAGCACGTTCTTCTTCTTGGCATCCTTGTTGTGTTTCTTTGGGTTCAGATCTGGATGTAACTTCGAACACTTATCTTTGGTGTGACTATCAATACTACAATGGTTACGTTGGTTGTTTAGATCTTTGCAATGATGTGTAGTTGTTGTGGTCTTCTTTTCCTTTCTTTTCCACTTCTTTTTCCCCTCACTAGAAGCATCTTGGTGGCATTTATGCTTGGAACCACTTGGTTCTCCTTTGTTCCTACCCATATTCTATAGATATTGTGCTTGCACACAGGCCTAATCAACTATCTTGGGTTTCAAGAGCACCACTTGCCTTCGTAAATCACTATGTAGACCACCCAAAATACTTAAGGAGTACATATGGGTTCTTGGGAGATATACCCAACATAATGGCCATTCTTCTGAACTCGATAGTGTACTTTTGCACACTCTACCTTTGCTTCTACTATAAATAGTGCCAATGGATCCATTGGTCCTCTTCGTACCTGATAGGGTAGAACTAAGACTCAATGAGGGTTTTAAATACCTCCCAATTAGTTATTGGGGGCTCACTCTCTGGCACAAGTGTCTTTGTGTGACTTTCCCACCAAGTTTGGGAATGTCCCTCTAACTTTAGTTGGGCAAATGAAATATTTTTCTCTTCTGCTATATTATGGACACTAAAATAAACTTCTAATTGTTGCGACCATTGTTTCAACTTAAGAGCATCAATATCACCTTGGTAGGGTTTGATGTCCACTTTCACTACTACTTTGAACATAGATTGAGAAGAATTGATGGCATTGGAACTTGATCTCTCTTTCTTTGGTTCCTTTTTCTACTCTTTTTTTGGGGTTTTCATTATCCCCATATTTCTTGTTTGATCCATCTTTTGAATTAGATATGCCACACTCCCTGAAGTGTCTAAACTTACTCTCTAGAGCCACCATGAGTATGGTAATGTTGCAAGAGATGTTAGCAACTCAAGCTTCTAGCTTTGAAAATCTCTCTTCCGACTCATCCCATGGAGAGTTATTGTACTCATTCATTATGGCTAGGATTTTCAGACTTTACGCCAATTCCTGGATCCCACAACTTCCCACAAAAACCCAAAGAAAATATGTTTTGATACCAATATGATCTATAAATTCCCATGGATATTCCACTGGAAAATTCTTTCACAATAGATCTTATAATGTTCTACAATATTTTTACCATGCAATATTCTATTGAAGGTTGCACACTCAATATTTCTAACTTTAACACACAAATTACTAAAATAAGATGAAAATTTTGAAATGAAAGCTCGACAAGCAATGATACACCATCCACACAATCAACACAAGATGTACCCTAGGAAAACCCAATATGGAAAAAACCTAGCTAGAAGGTGAGGCATATGCTTAGCTCTTTTCTTCTCAATTATGAAATGCAAGTACAAAGAAAGGGCACTCAATATGAAGATGACATGGACATTGTGGCCAATATGGATGTTGTAAGATCTCCTTCTTCATATGATCCCCCTAAATATCCCACTCTCAATGTTTTATTATCACGTGGAACAATACCCAATACAATAAGAACAAAACCCCTGCCTTTCCTAACAATTTAGTATTTAACATAGCTTGATAGTTGTATAGGGTTAGGGTTAGGGTTTTTGCAAAAGTCTCAACCCCTAATTAATGTTAGGGTTTTTGACCCTCTAGAATATTCTTGAAAGTCCACACTTTAGTAGCTCCACATGTATGAGTAATGGGAATTGACGTGGCATCCACTCGGTACCATGGTGGCCACAAGATAGGTCAACTTGCGAGAGGCATATCTTCCCATACGAATTATGATTGAGGTTATTTTCATGTCATTGGAAAACTCTTGAAGTGCATAACAATGTTGAGAGGCCAAAGCTATACTCACAAAGTTTTGACCCCAAAATTGGTCGTTTAAAGCCTGAAATGGGCTCTAGAAGGTTTTGGACCCCAAATATCCAAAGTAAGACCTACTCCTAAAATGGGCCCTACTCTCTTGTAGTGTTTTTGTTAGTCTTGGGCACGCTCTTGATGTAATACTAGACACTTTTGCCTATGGGTATAGTAGTCATTTTTTTGTTGTACTATTGCACTTTGATGGAGCAATGACGAGTTTGGTGCTTCCTCCCCGTTGTTATGGAAAAAACCAATATGTTTGATGTTGGTGTTGATGAGGGTGGGTCTGTTAGGGAATTTTTTGGGTTAATGGTTGGAATATAACCATATTATTCAATATATAGCAAAAGGTTTCGGTGTCTCAAATTTATCATTAGGAATTTAACTTATAGTTGAGTTACTTAATTTATTAGTCATATATAACACTGACTTATTGCCCTTCAATAGGTCACTTTATTTTAATAATAAATGATATTTTTGTTTTATGTTTGGGCAATGGAGTCACCATTGTATCCATACTTAGTGTGCTTATACACAACATTATTCATTGTATAAGATATCAAATTGAACAATTATCTTTATAAAATGTTTATCATGCCTATGAGCATTTCTTGAATATCTAACTTTTTTATTCAATGTTCATATGTTGATTTAAGTTAAGTCTTGTCATTATTGTTCTTTAAGGGAATTTGGTTTAAAACTTAATATGGTATAAGAGAACAAGTGATACTCTCACTAAAATCAAAGCACACAATCATGGAATTTTCTAAGTTTCACAATGATGCCCTTGTTAAAGGAAGACGATCATTGCAGAGAATGGACTCTTGCCAAGGTTTAGATAAATTACACGAGGCAAATTACGGCTCTTGGAAAATCTATTTGGAGGCATACCTCAAAAGTCAATGATTATTATAGAATGTACATAATGAAAGAAAATCCCCCACCAAAGACACATAAGATATAAAATTTGATGCACAATAATACAAGGAAAGGATATATGACATTATTATTCTCACAGTGGAAGACAAGTTGAAATAATGTTGTGTAGAGGAAAGTGACCCTGTGAAATTATGCAACAACTTCAAGTTTTTATGCACCAATAATACCTCCCACATCAACAACCTTGAAATAGAATTGTGCACTTTCATGTTTGGTGACTTTGATAGTGTGGAAGCATATTTGTCTCCGTGCAACAGAGTTTGCATTAACATCACATTGCTAGAGGACAAGAGAAAGAAGATCCCAACTACATTAGCATGCTTCTCAATGATATCATACCTGAATACGAAAAATTTAAACTCAACATTCATCAATAGCTCCAATTTTTCCACCCATAAAGTACCAAAATAGATGACAAATTATATGATGATCCATTTTGAATCACTGGATGTGTAATGAATGAGAATATGTATATATATATATATATATATATATATATATATACATGGATCCATAGGAGGTTCTCTTAATGTATAAGGAGTTATTATGTAACTCATATCTATTATCATTTTGGGACATGTGCTCCATGCTCACATTTGGTGACATTGGTCTATTCTAGTTTCTCATGTTATTTTATATACTTGGTTCATGAAATGTTCTCATTTCCAAATGACATGGAGCCTACCTAGCATGTGAACAATAGTCATGTGTTAGTGTCTTTGATGAGAGAGTTCCATTGAGAGCTTGGTGTGGAGATTTTATAAAGCCCTCGTGGCCATTGAGGATATTACACATGCAATTTCTCAAGTGAATAGTGATTCCTTAATAGTTGTTAGATTTCCACAATGATCAAAAGTGTATGTTTCGCTTTGGAACTTTTGAGTGGGCCCCTTTACTAAGGTTCCTTCTTATATTTGTAAGATCCAATTGTTTGAGGACGTATCGCAAAGAGAAGTTGGGTTGATTTTAAGGAGGTCGCAATGATAATCTATTAAGCATGTCAACGAGATTGGTGTCTATTCAATGTGTGATGTCCACGTTGTCTCCACGTGGATCTATCATGTGAATGATAAGTTGCAAGAGGGAATACAAGTTGATTTCATTCCTATAGTTTTTGAAATGACTTATAGAGGATCAATGCATAAAATAGGACTTGAAATGTTTAGAGAGAAAAAGCCCAAATAATTCCTCTATAATTTGTATAATAATATCTTTTTTTCTTCCTAGAATATTGATTGTAATATACTAAGAAGGCTTGTAGGCCACAAATGATTGTAATGTCAAACCTCTAGGCTTATTTAACAAAGAAGATTGGTTTTATGTTCATCATTGGTTGGTTGCCTTTAGTTCCTAATTGCATGTATTTATGTGTTTGTCAATCTAACTCAATTTTATATCAAAGCATTCTTGTGCATTTGACCCTTATATCCAATGGTTGCATTAATATTATTTGCACTAAACATTGTATCAATCTTGAAGTTAGTTTCAAAGAACAAAATCCTTAGATTATTGTGATAACAAACTCCCCAATTTTAGTGTACTAATATATATTATGATCAAGGTTCATAAAATCCCTAAGTAGAGTGAGAACTATTGCATCTAGAGAAGACTCAACATGCAAATCCAACCCACAAATCATGTCTATTTACATACAAGAATCACACCATTTGTAGAGAATAAGATGCATGGATTACCTTCCATTAAAGCGATAAAGAAATATTGTTATCCATCTTGTTAAGAATCTTCAAGAAGAAACTGGCATAAGTAAAAAATGAGGAAGACAAAGAATAAGTAAATCCTAACTTGATTATAGATGCCTATAAACAAAGAACATGGTGAGCAAGAATAACTCACATAGAGTGTTGGAGATTTACAACTTCGGGAAGTCATTCTCCATAATAAAGTACAAGAAGACCCATCTACACCATTACAAAAGCCCCAAGAAGAATTTGGACACCCAGGAAGAGAAGTCAGCCCCACAGGAAAATAATAACGTAATTGTAGACCCAAAAATAAGAAGTCGGCCCCAGACTGGCGCCCAGATTAGTATAAATACAGGACTGGCTCATTTCATTTAGACAGGTAGACAACTCCTTCTGCAGTGCGCACAAGGCAGTTGCAACTGCAGTTTTGGTAGTTTTGTTATTTTTGGGTTACTGGTTATCTTGGAGAGTGTGCCACACTTGGAGAAGCTCTTGCTTGGTTATTCTTGGTCATATAATTGAGGAGCTAGGTCTTGGTGATGCTAGCCTTGGGGAGGATATTTTTTGTATGGTATTTTGGCTATTGATGGTGTTGTATTGGTAATATCTTGGACTGAATTCTTTTAGAGAAAGGTTGTTGGGTTTTTTCTGAAGGTTGGGTTTCCTGAAATAAATTCTTGTGTTGTGTTATTGTGTCTATTGTGCATGGTTAATATTTCTAGATCTCGTTATTTTTGCTGCATGGTTATAGTTGAGATTTTCAGTGTATAGTTATTCTATGATAACTGTTGTATGAAAGCGAATCTTGTTGTTAATCATAAGGCAATAACTATCAGATATGAGAATCATGTAAAACACCAACATGGTATCAGAGCTAGTTGAAATATTGTCACTACACAGTTTTTGTTTGTCGTTGCACAAACCTAAACTTGTCAAGCTAGTTGAGCAACTTATTGGAGGACGTTGAGATTATTTTTTCCATAGATTAGCTCGTCGTAGCCTAACACACCCCCTAGTGGTCTCAGATTACTTCTCTATTTGACTTTCCGTCAAAGTTGAAAATTTAGGGTTTATTGACATTTTCCTGAACATTGAACTTTCTACTATCTTGATTTTGTGATTTCCTCATGTACTTATGGTGTCTAGTCCCAAGATTAGAAGACAAGCTGGATGGTGTTACAAATTTAATAGGTATGCACTTATATATGTTTCCAAGTTATATCATCTAGCAAAGTATGAGGGTGTTTGCAAGGGATGTACAAGGGACCTTGTCCAAGCAATGGCCCAAAGGGATAATTGGATCTAGTGCATTTAGAGGAATAACGCACCCTCCCTAGCAATTAAGACTCCAAGTTTGCATATCATGTTTGATAAAAAAAAAATCATCTTAAGTAAATGTTGTAAACTAGGACAACAATCTTTAGAGATCTATTATTGCTACGTACTTTTGCTATAAAATGTTTTGAATATTGTTAGTACAATGGTCATTGTGTAAACGCTCACTATTTAGTACCAATGATGCACTTATTTACAATATGAAATTGATCTCTTCTAGGAGATGTTCTTGGTTGTTTTCTTTGTCCCAAGCAGGTTACCACAGAGGAATGATTGGTAACAACACTAGAAAAGTGTTGTTCTTGTTTCTCATTTTTTATTCTTGTTCATATTTCCTTATCATAAGAATATTGTTCTTGTCTAATATTTTTTGTTATTGTGCTTATTCCAGGCAGGTCACAGGTGATAGCTCTGAGAGGGAGCTATATGATGGTTGCAGGAGGCAACATATTAGATGGTCTCTACTTTGAGACATGGAGCAGGCTATCCAGACATGGAGTTGTATACATGACAATATACATCCATATACCGAAGGTGAAGAAGACAAAGTTAGAACCTTTCGAAAAGAAAGATACTTTTGTGGGATACAGAGTTTTCCACGTGAATATTGACATAGAGGAGAAGATGACTCCACCGGTGGTGAGGAAGGTGGCCCCACCAAATACCAACTCAGAGGGAGCCAGAGTTCAGAGGGAGTCAACCCTTGGGATCTAGTAGGGAGGAGAAATATCCTAGGACATTTCATCGGAGATCAAAGTTCAGAGGAGATCAATAGATGCAGAGGGAGCATATGGCTCCAGAGATTGTATAGACTCAGAGGGCGTATGCAGACTCATAGTGAGCCTGATCTCAAAAAGAGTTAGTTTACTTAAAGGAAGAGTTGTTCATTCAAAAGGAGTTCCCCCTCATATTCAGGTGGGAGAGAGACATCTCCCATGACTAACATACATGTGTCATGAGTTGAGGAGGCTAGACAGAAGCTTCAGAGGCAAGAGGCTTCTAGGAGATGTGATCTTGCTACAGTGACAGAGGAGACAACCAATGAGGAGGATTGGGTTTGGATTTTGTCTTAGTCACAGAGGGAGCAACCAGTGAGGCAGACTGGATAACAAGACTTACTCCAATGACAGAGGGAGTTGGCCTTAGAGTTCAAGATGGAGGATCCCGGTCAGATGTTCTCTTGGGATTATAGGTGTGACGAGATCAAATGAGATATTCCTCATTCAGGGGATACTGAGTGAGATTCGATATGATGGACTATAAGTCCATGACTATACCTATGATGACAAATCTGAAGAAGTTGAGTGATTCTACTTCAGATTCAGATTTGGTGGATTCCACAATGTACAGGAAATAGATCGAATCCTTGATGTACCTGGTTAATGTCACGCTAGATGCTTTGTAGTGAGCACCCTGAGCCAATATTTGGTTGAATCCAAGGAATTTCTAGTGAGTGGCAGTGAAGCATGATACAATTTGTCTTAGATGATGAAGTGAGGTTGCAGAGATATACAAATTTCAATTGAACAGGGAGTGTAGTAGACAGATTGAGCACCTCGGGGTGCTCCTTCAACTTGGAATTAGTTACGATTTTTGGGATAATTTGGAAGCAGGCTTCTGTAGCACTCAATACAACAGAGACATAGTATGTCATAGCCAATGTCGCAAGTCGTGAAGTGGTGCAACTCTAGAAGCTTCTTGCAGGACTTCATCCGAGACATGGTACAGAAGGGAGAAATGAAGCTCAAGTGCATATCCATAGATGAGCAAATTGAAGATATCCTCCCAGAGTGGCCATGTTGATTTGGATGAGGAGGATGATACACATGATTAACCATGTTGATTTGGCTAGTGATGAGCATCGATGTTTCAACATTAGGCAGACAGTCTTCGAGATTGGTCATGCACAAGGCTATGCTAGTGTTGATATGACCAAGGGAGAATGATTCATTCACTCATAGGGCTCTGTTAGTGATGAATGACCCATGTATGTTGATAGCATCGGGCAAACATTCCTCTAGATTGGTCATGCACAGGGCTATGCTAGGGCTGATATGACCAAGGGGAGAATGACTCATTCACGCATGGGGCTCTGCTAGTGGTGAATGGCCTAGGTAAGTTGATATTCTCCAGGTTCAAGCAAACATTCTTCCTAGATTGGTCATGCATGGGGCTATGCTACTATTAATATGACCTAAGGATAATGATTCACTCATCCATGGTGATTTGTTAGTGGTGAGTGGCCCAAATAAGCATTAGGCATACATTATCCTAGATTGGTCATGCACGGGGCTATGCTAGTGTTGATATGACCAAGGGTAATGATTCATTCACTCATGGGGATTTGCTAGTGGTGAATGGTCTAGGTGTAGTCCTTCTCCTATCAAGGAGTGGATGGACTCAAGATGATATCAAATGCATATTCCAAGATGGAATGCATGTGCGGAGATGACACATCAACATGGCTCATGAAGACAACCTATCTATGACAAAAGAAATCCAAGTATGGAGAATGCATCCCTCATTGAGAGGGAGTGTTGGAGATTTACAAATTTAGGCAATCATTCTCCACAAGAAAGTACAAGAAGATCCATCTACACCATTACAAAATCTCGAGGAAGAAGTTGGAGACCCAGGAAGAGAAGTCGACCCCATAGGAAAATAATAAAGTAATTAAATACCCAGAAATAAGAAGTCGGCCCCAAAATGGCACCTAGATTAGTATAAATACAGGACTTGCTCATTTTATTTGGACAAGCAGACAACTCCTTCTGCAGTGCGCACAAGGCAGTTGCAGCTGCAGTTTTGGTAGTTTCGCTATTTTTGGGTTATTGGCTATCTTGGAGAGTGCACCACACTTGGAGAAACTTTTGCTTGGTTATTCTTGGTCATATTATTGAAGAGCTAGGTATTGGTGATGTTAGCCTTGGGGAGGATTTTTTTGTATGGTATTTTGGCTATTGATGGTGATGTACTGGTAATATCTTGGACTGAATTCTTCTAGAGAAAGGTTGTTGGGTTTTTTCCCAAGGTTGGGTTTCCTAGGATAAACTCTTGTGTTCTTGTGTCTACTATGCATGGTTAATATTTCTAGATCTCGTTATTTCTATTGTGTTGTTGTAGTTGAGATTTCCAGTGTATAGTTATTTTATGATAATTGTTGTATGAAAGTGAATCTTGTTATTAATCATAAGACAATAACTATTAAATATGAGAATCATATAAAACACCAACATAGAGCAACACCATTTCTCTACAAAAGACAATTAGTTATAAACCAAAGCCAAAATCCAATACAGAGCTATTTAAAGTCTTGAAATTTATATGTAATTTTATGGGTGATACAAGACAATCATAAGTTGAACTTTTATTTCCATAACACAAAAAGCAAAAAAAATAATTCCTAAATACATATTTTTTTGTTATTTAAAAAAAAGGTGTAGATTGAATTTTTTGAAAATGGATATCCTTAAAAAAAAAAAATTGAATGTGTACAAATTTGACACATGAAAAGTGAAATGAACAAGATGTTATGTGACATAATCGAGGGATTAAAATAAAACCCATACAACCTTTATTGAGTAGCAAAACCGAGAGATTAACATGACCTAATAAACTTGTTAAATAGTAGAATTGAAATAACAAAGCCCACTCATTTATTGGACTAAGCTATCTCATATTAGGAACTACATACATCATGTTCACTTAGACAACTCTTTTAAAGAAATATGTGACAAATTAAGCAAGTTATTAGTCCCTGCCTTGAGGCAGCAAGGACTATTGTAAACGGTTTTCTCCCCTCCTATTAATTTGCGCATAAACCAATGTAATTTTTCGTATGTTATCCTAAGTCTTAATTTGAAGAGTTATCCATTACTTTTTCCAATCCAATAAGACTTTGCAACATGTTTTTTTCACCAATCAAATAATTTGAAGCCTTATTTGGCCTCATATCGAGGCAATTTTACTTTTTCCCTTAGGTTTAAAGTTAAGATTTCAAATGTAGGAATTAGAAATGAACTAATGCTATCTCAAGAGATAGCATTAGTTCCTAGAGCTCCATATCTTAAGTTTTTAGTTGAACTATGATTCATCCATCATGTTGACAAATGTTATTCCAATGTTGCCACCTACACCTACAACTCGTCATCGACATGCAAACATCTTCACTTCACTGTCATTTTTGAGGACTCTCTTTCCTTCCCTTTACTGCCATTTTTCATTTTCGACGATGCTCTTTCCTTCCTCTGTCTCCTTCCCCTCCCTCTTTCCTTCAAATGTCTCCTTCCCCTCCCGGAAAGAGGGTACCACTCTTCCATGAACTCATTCCATGATGGCACAACATCAATAGAGAGGGCACATCGTATCACATTGATGAAGCCATCCACAACTAAGATGATTATCCAAGCTTCTCCATAGCTAAGATGATTATGCAAGCTTCTCCATAGCTACCCTTGTCAACAAGACAATGAAGAACAAGACATTTTCAAGAAAGTTGGTAAAGTTAGGGAAGTCGTTTTCACCTCAACTCATGTTGCCATCAAGGAAGCAGGAGCTCTCAACAAACAACCTTTGTGTTTACCTGGTAATGTCCAAATTCCAAATTATAGACTGTGTTTACCTGTTAATGTTCAAATTCATTCCAAATTATAGACTAGCTATACTATAGTGTTATAGATTGATGGTAAATGGGTAAGGTAGACGACTGTAGAGACCTCTTACCAGAGAGATGTAAACGATGCTCCTTGACTGATTGTCTTGCAAGCGTTTCGTGGTGATCCTCCCATTTCCCTTTCATAGAATGTTTGCTACATCGCTTGCTTATGCTTAAATGGAAAACAGAGTACATCAGTATGGTTCTGGCCCTGGTCAAATGGAACTATAATGGTAGCGGGAACTAGAATGTCGCATGCAATGAGATAACTGAGGCATTACATCCGTCAAGGTGAGATAGTTGAGGCATTACATTGAGAACCTCGTTTCACTGCCCTCTACTCTGCCAGCCCCGTTGGTGACATATGTGCTTGACCAACTTGCATTTAGATTCTCTCGAAAGTGCACATGCAACAATGCAAAGGAGCTCATGCATCCAGATATGGCTTGTAATGGATTCAAACTGCAACGAGCAATGATTGCACTCAGCCATACGATGAAGAAAATGGATTTTCAACGCCACCAGTGGAGGATTATTACTTGGTGATTTTGTATTCTCATTCAATTTCATTGTGTCTTTAAACCCTCTATTTATTAAAGCATGTCTTGGAATCGATCCTTCTCCCTCTGAGCGATTTGATTAGCCGATTATCAAGAATAGTTGTTGATCTTGAGCAATGGAGATAAACATTATTTGATTAGCCGATTATCAAGAATAGTTGTTGATCTTGAGCAATGGAGATAAACATTATTTTTCAGGAGCTGCAGGCATAAGCAAGCTAATATACCTTGTGACCGTGCAATGATTTTATGGGTAGATCCACTAGAAATAATCCCCATCTATTCGAAATGGCGATTGTTAAATCCAATGAGATATTTTATTCTAATTTTGTCATTGTTTTTATCTAGGATTTGCGTAGAAATTGATGCAGGGAATGCACACGTCCATCCATATTCGAGCAAAGTATCCTATTAGATAGCATAGACAAAATCGTGGGCAACAACACGTGGAGGTCCATCCAAATGTTGTCCAAGTTTCGTCTATTGTTCATAAGATGTATGCATGTATTTACAAGTGTTACTGATGTATTCACAAGTGTGCAAACGTATAGTTACGTGCAAACTAGGATTTAAATAATGCACGGATTGAGGCATTACACTGAGAACCTAAATTATTAATTATTGTGTTGGTACATGGTTATTAATTATAGTGTTAATACATGGCAACATGTTGTCCATGTTTCGTCTACCATTCATAAGTGTCACTGATGTATTAACAAGTGTGCAAAAGTATAGTTACATGAAAACTAGGATTTAAATAAACATATAGTTACATGCAAATTAGGATTTAAATAATGCACGGAGTGAGGCATGACATTGAGAACCTAAATTATTAATTATTGTGTTGGCACATGGTTATTAATTACCATGTTAATACATGGTTAAGTAAAATTTATATTTAGTTAAAAGAATTAATAAAAGAGAGTTGCACTACCTTGTATCAGTGAATTAGACGACCTTTAAGTCATCTTCTTTCCAGCTTTGCAATATAGTTAAAAATTTGTTGAGATCATCTATAAATAGAATACCCGCATTGTCATCTACAACATGACAGTAAACAATGTGAAATGTACAATATATTTATCAACAACAAGCATTTTAATCAAAACAATAAATTGTAATATATTACTTAAAAACAATAAATTGTTAATTGTTAATCAAAGCAAAAGCCTTCAAGCTACAAGCTATTGATCTCTGTAAAAAAATAACAAGAAGGAAAAATGGACCAAGCTATTGATCTTTGTAAAAATTAACAAGAAAAAAATGGACCAATAGTGTTAGGTCACTAGTTTTCCTGAGCTGATAAACACATGTAATTTCATTGATAGATTTGCATCCATATTATCTCTGAAGTAGTAATAACAAAAATAATAAACATACATTTCCACTAATAATCTTTAGGAGATTTTTGTGGAGATTGAGCTTTGCCTCCATGTGAATTGGAGTTGTTTGTGGGATATTTTATATCATTTATATAAGAGTTCAGATGATCATTTCCTGAAGTAAACTGAGGTCTGTTGTGGAATATTTGATATCATTTATATACGAGGTATGTTGTGGGATATTTTATATCATTTGTGTACGAGTTCAGATGATCATTTCCTGAAGCAAATTGAGTTATTTCATTGATATGAATATCATGTACCGAGAGATCCCTTGGTATTCATCTCGTGACCTCGCCCACCCCGAGGAAATATCGTGTTAATTATCTCCACCAACTTCAAGATTTAGAATTCCTCCGGGATTATCGATCATTGGAATTCCTCCCTGTAATTGTGATTCTCCCATGTTCTTTCTAGGGTGTCCATTTCCACCAAAACTAGTACATGAATTCATAAACTACCCACCAAATGTAGCTGGTTGCATATGCTTTTCAGTAATATAAAGACCACTTCGTGTAAAAGGATATAGGCGGGGATCTATTGACCTTTCATGAAGATGGCCTGCGTTCTCTGATGATCTTTGTTGGATTCAAATTTCACTGAAACTATATTGAGATCTTAGAGAATTGCAGGCGGAAATATCGTTATCCATGGGCCTGAAAGATAAACTATTAATCCTTCTCGCCTGGAAGGCCAAGCTAAATGTAGGTCTGAACCAGCCATGCAGAGGGCTGAAAGTAATGGAGCATTACTTGCAGTTGCACCCATTTTTGTTTCTTTCTGAAGTAGAGTCGTAGCTGACATTGATGGGGTACTGTGGTAGCTTGTATTTCTATCGGAATTCACATCGTTTCCTGGGCTCAAATATCCTTCAAAATTTGCAGTATTCATTCCATGGAAACGTGAACTATAAATGCTAGAATACATGTTGCGAGAGTTTATGCTTGTTGTCAACATTGACATTGGAAATACATGAGGGTTTCTCCTGAGTTAACAACCTAACAAGAGATAGGTGAGACAATTGTTTGGAGTGCTAGAGTAATCCACTGAACTGAGTCCATTATATGAGCTAAGAAGAGTACTACAGTAATCTACTGAACTGAGTCAATGTTATCCCATGTGCTTCTTCCTTCTCCCCCCTTCGCGGAAGAGACTTGGGACTCATTGGCTATCTCTAAAATCAAAGTGTTTTCATCTTCTTGGCAGTGACTTGTTGCTCCGCAACCCTGTTTGTTTTTGTTCAAAAGTATAAAATTTTGTTTAAAATGACATTGTTTTAGATTTAAAAGTTTAGGGTTACTTATAAAAGAAGAGGATGTAAAAGTTGTTTTTTTAAATAATTTATTTCAAATTATAATAACAATATATTTATTGTGCTTTGTGTTTATATGTTTTTTTAAATAACATTTAGTTTTAATTATATATAAAAAAAAAATACTATTTTAATTATAATTTAACCTCTTACTGAATATATATATATATATATATATATATATATATATATATATAATTTTTATTTTTCCTCAGAAATAAGCGTAATTCTGTTCATCCGAAGAGAACCAAATTACATTTTATAGGTGCCAAAGGCACGTCCCAGTCCTGGGTAGAAAGATCCCAAATGGACCAGAAAGAAACTGGCTGGAAAGCCTAGAGTAAAAAAAGATGCAAGTGTTGAGAGAAACCCCTAAAAGTTTGGGAAACCCGGTACAAAGAGACCATCACAAAAATAAACCCCCAAATAGTACAATCCAAACAGACCCTGGAGGCCGGAAGGACCAGGTCAGAGAGGTATGAGAACCTACACATTAACAACCAGATAACAGCAAAGGCGATGAAGTTCCCTACCAGCAGCAGTAAGACCAAGAACCACACGCCCACTCCAAGGACCTCAAGGTGTACCAACCTCACCGCACACCCAAGGAAAGGACCTCAAAGTTCTGGCATAACCCTGACTAGGTAGTAGAAGTCTTCGACAACCACCAAAAGGAGCTAGATCTGAGCATACATCAAACCCTGAATATCCGAAGAACCCAGAGGGAGGAACCACAATATAGGAGTGAAAATAAATAGAGGTTTCTCCGAGAGAAACACAGATCTGAGAAGGGGAACCCCACATCTCCCTCCCAGAAGCTCCCAGAAGCAAAAATGCAGCTTGAAACCACCGAGTCCGAACACAGCAAATACGTCGACGGAGAGGCTAAGCATTCATAAATTCTGAGCTCTGAAAACTCGATCCCACATAGAAAGAGCTTGACCGCCATCTAGACCAGCAACAAAATGGAGAGCGAAGATGAAAGCTGCAAATCGCGAGAAGGAAGGATGATAATCGCAAATCACGGGAAAGAAAAGTCTCCAACCGGCCGCAAAGGGAGCCACCAGAGGAAACCAGGAGAGTCAGTCCAGGAAGTAGCTACATCTGCATCTGAAGGAAGAGTGGAGTCGTGCCAAGGAAAAGAAACACTGAAAACGGGCGTCTGTGGCTAGGGTTTCCCCCAGCTGCAGAGCCCTCAAAGTCAATCTCTCCTTAACAACTATTTCCAATCTCATATATATATATATATATATATATTATATCTTTTTTTTTCTTTTTCTTTTTTTCTTTTATATACAAAATTGTGTAGATTTCTTATATATATATATAACATTTTAAAAATTATTTTCTCATCTTTTCTTTTAGATGGCTTCAGGGCACAAGCTCAATCAACAACAAGGTGGCTGAAATTCATTATAGTAATATACTCGTCATGAACTCACCATGTTACTTGTAGGAATTGAAACTAGGTAGGGATAATAACAATCATTCCTCCCAACCACCCAAGCTAAACCCAATTAACATAACAATTCTGTGTTTGTGTAAAGTTTTTATATCTCATGATGATGATGTTTACCATTCCCTATGACTAATAAGGTGTATTGGTTATTTAAAGGAAACTAAATTGAATATTCTTTAKAATGTGGTTTCTATGTTTAAATGTGGTGGAAATGAAAGTATGAAGATCAATGTGGTTTTCCTAAATGAGAAGGCCCTAAAGAGTAATTAAGTTATGAAATTGGATAAAGACATGTCTTATATTATAAAGGGTAGGGCAAGTTAAAAGGAAATGATGTTCATCCTCAACCTCCTTTGTTTTACACATTTTACAAATTTGGTCATCCCAAAGTGTTTTTGGTTTAGTTCAGTGACAAGATTGTGAAGGCCACAAGAATTGGCGTTGACTTTGTCAATATTTATTTTTATTTGGAAAATTAGTTTTAGCTAGCCGAACTAGGATTTATAAAATCTTTGGAGTATTTCAACTTCCTCTTATTAATGATTTCATTATCATTTTAGGTCCTATATTTAAACTTCATGGGAATGGAAGATTTAATATTGTCCATATCATTAATTTGATTACTTCTTTTATGTTCCAATAATTAAGCCAAGCCTTAGAATCTCTAACTTGATTTCTTTTAATGTTGTGTTGATTATTACTCACACTAGAAGCATTAAGAGGGAGCCAACATTTGTTCAACTTGAGCTATTTGTGTTTATAATCTAAATACAAAATCATGGCTTTGGTCTCCATGGAAGTACATCCAACGTCAATCAAAAGAATGGGAAGAAGTGAAATGTTCAAGTCTTTCTTCCTCCATATTAAAGTGGATATCGGTGCTCGCTACGTCCACGAATAACCCCCCCCCTCGTGGGACTCGGCAACAAGAGCATCTTATAGACCCATTTAAGGGAACATCATGTCACTCACATGGAATTGAACCTGGGTGAGGAGGGTAACGATCATTTCTCCCAACCACCCAAGCTACATCCAATAGACAAAGTCGACATATATATTATAAATGGAAAGTTAAAATTCATAGTTCTCATGTTAAAGTGGGTATTTGTATTACATTAAAACAAATTTAAAATTCATAGTTTCCTACCGGTGAATAAAACATTCACATTAAAAAAAAATTGATAATACAAAATAATGTGTGTGTGTTAAAAAATATTGTAGCCTTTTGAGATAACTCTATTTGTTTAACCCTTTGCCAAGGCACAGGTCTTGCAGGGTTCCCAACCATTATTGCGGCTAGTGTTTAATGCCATCCTCCATTCGTGAAACCGAGGAAGAAGGGAGGAATTCTATGAAGCAGTAGCAAGGTACCAACTTTCTCACTCTAAACACTTAATATGTGGAAGGGTGAGGAAAATTTGTTTCTAAAAATGGTTCAAAAAGGTTGCAAATGGAGCACAAGGGAGTTATAAGCCCAAGAGAAGGGAGTGTTAACACCGTCATTTTTTTAGTTAGAGTCAGTCCTAGATGAGTCATGTTTCATGTGTCTAAACGTGGGAGGTCAGGCACTTAGCAACGAATGGGTCGAAGTCAGCAAGTGGCGGAGCTAGCCCTTGGGGTTGGGAAGGGGCATCATAATCAAACATGTGTGAATTGTAAAGGTCTTTTCCCAAAAGGTCGGGTCCTGTCAGAAAGAGGGAATTTACGTGCTAGAGGTTGAGGCAAGTTGTTAGAGTAAGGGTCACGTCAGCAGATATAATGACCATCATCACCTCATTATGAAGTCAAAAAGGATAAGAAATCACGACACTCATATCACGTATACTCTGCATATCTTATCATCTGTACTTTGCACACTCTAACGTGTACCCGTCGTGCGAGTGTGCTGCGCAAATCTTCAGCCTGCTTCAAAACTTCTCGTCAACTTGGATTCAACATCCTCTAGCATGATTCCATCCCTCGCCCAATCGATTATAAATTCCAACCACCCCGTGTGCTTCTCTTTTATCATCCGAGTTTATGCGTTGTCTGTTATTTTCCTGCAAGTCCTAAGTATTCTTGCTGCTAGAAAGTCGATTTCCATCAGCTATGTTGTGATCCTGGTCAGTCAAGATTGTTGTGTTTTCTTCGTCTTAAATGATGGTTCGAAGCCTGTTGGAGTTTGCCACAAGGTAGTCTATTGGGCGACACTTCCTCTCACGGTCATCCTTTCATCCTTAGAGTCTTTTCTTGTCATGCCCAAATTTTATGTTGCGTTTCCCTACTGCGACAAGCCTATCGCTATCATTATCACAACATTGACATGTTCTCGCGTCGAGAGTCTTCATGGCACCTGGGGGTCGCGCAGTGAATTCCTAAAGTCATTTTCTTTTGCCGTGCAAAGTTTCTGCCACTGCCACTCCGACAGGTCTCAACGAAGAATATCATTCTCCATTTGTCACGTGAAGAGGGTGTCATCTTTCATTACCGCGTGCGCAAAACAAACACACGTTGCATCATGACAACGTCCTAAGACATAAGGAAGAAGGCGCAAGGTCGCAGAGATGTGAGGCCCGAGCCTCAAGACTTGACGTTAATCAACGAAGATCCAAATGTCAGGGAATCTTTCGAATAGGTCGGATGTATGCACTATTGCGAGAAAATCCAAGGATACAATGTGAAACTGGCTAAACAATTCGCTCTCAGATTTAATGGGTTTTGCGCGGTCATTGTTTAGCCAGTTTCACATTGTATCCTTGGATTTTCTCGCAATAGTGCATACATCCGACCTATTCGAAAGATTCCCTGACATTTGGATCTTCGTTGATTAACGTCAAGTCTTGAGGCTCGGGCCTCACAGCTCTGCGACCTTGCGCCTTCTTCCTTATGTCTTAGGACGTTGTCATGATGCAACGTGTGTTTGTTTTGCGCGCGCGGTAATGAAAGATGACACCCTCTTCACGTGACAAATGGAGAATGATATTCTTCATTGAGACCTGTCGGAGTGGCAGTGGCAGAAACTTTGCATGGCAAACGAAAATGACTTTAGGAATTCACTGCGCGACCCCCAGGTGCCATGAAGACTCTCGACGCAGGAACATGTCAATGTTGTGATAATGATAACGATAGGCTTGTCGCAGTAGGGAAACGCAACATAAAATTTGGGCGTGACAAGAAAAAACTCTAAGGATGAAAGGATGATCGTGAGAGGAAGTGTCGCCCAATAGACTACCTTGTGGCAAACTCCAACAGGCTTCGAACCATCATTTAAGACGAAGAAAACACAACAATCTTGACTGACCAGGATCGCAACATAGCTGATGGAAATCGGCTTTCCAACAACAAGAATACTTAGGACTTGCAGGAAAATAACAGACAACGCATAAACTCGGATGATAAAAGAGAAGCACACGGGGTGGCTGGAATTTATAATCGATTGGGTGAGGGATGGAATCATGCTAGATGATGTTGAGCATGTCCAAAGGCATGCCCTTAGACCATTCATCTGCGCAAGGAAAATAGAATGTCAGAGGAGAGAATCGTGGAGCACATCAAGGAATGTGGATCGACCATGGAAAACGTCTGCGCGGCTCTGCCCATTGCTCAAACGAAGCTGAAGGGGAACGCGGTCTTGCGAAGACAAGTAAAGAATCTGAAAAGGTGTAACTAGTCTCTCAGGTGTTGGGTGTGTGTTATATTCTTTGCATGTGTGTGTGTGTGGGTGCGTCAGATACGACAACTGCGTCTGACGATCCCTTTTGGGCGGTTTTTTGCTATTTTTAGCGGATTTTGCTATTTTTAGCTGATTTGTAAATTAATC
>ML778637.1:1655523-1666149 GCA_009831015.1 Picea engelmannii | reverse complement strand
GATCTCTATGTCGCAAAGGTCGTTTTCTAATTTCCTTAGATCCATTGAAATACTATGTAGACTCTGTTCAATTTCTTCATTGTGTGAGGCATAGTCCAGTACCCAACGCTCGTGGTCATGTAGACGATGTTCAAGTATGCCGTAAAACTTTTCGAAAGACAACCCCTTTAAAATATCAACTTGTTCCCGGAATGCTTCTTTGGTGACTGAAAAGGATTTGAGAATTAATTTTGGATCTTGAACTTCGTTGGTAGTTCCGGCTAAGTCAGTCTGGAGCAGGCTTGTGAATAAATTTTCCTTTTCTGATATGAGTTGTTTACATGATTTGACAATGAGGTGCAGGTTCTCAATTTTTTTTGCCAGCATGCTTTTACTTTTTTGGTGCGCTTTGGGGAGGGGAGTTTCTCCTATCTTCTTTTTAGTTCCGATGTGTTCAGGGCATAGTTGGCAAAAGGGTCCAACACCTGATGACAGAAAAGCTGTTCATTTTTTAAATGCGCCTCCAAATGTTCAAGCAAATCATTGGCCTTCTTTCCGAAGGAAACTAAATTTTGCGATGTTTCCCAGGCTTCAGTAACTAGTTGCATTCTTTTGTTGATGTTGTTCTCTACAAGGGATTTAGAGCATGCAAGGAGGGTAGAGGATACTTTCATCTTCGTTGCAGTGGTAGAAGGCACGATTTTTGCCAAAGGACTGGCAAATTCTGGTGTTGCAATGAAAGCCTGTTCAAATTCGTTGAGGCGGTGTTTCAGATTGGCATAATCTGTCTCCATTCCTCCAATGGAATCACGAAGAACGTCACCGATTACCTGGTGAAACGAGCAGATTTTGGACGGGGTCATTTGGCTAAAGTCAATCTTTGTTCGAGATTTGCATTTCCCGTTTGTTACATCTCTCTTTTCAATGACCATACTTTTAGATTGGCTATCAAAAATAACGCTTTGGATTACGAAGGATTCATCTATGTCAAAAAATTCGGTGTCAGATATGTCCACCGCGGATGACCCAATTTTTCGCATCTGCTCAGCTTCAATTTCAATTTGCAGTTTTCCACTGTCAATTTCGGGTTCCTCCGCATGGCTTGCATTTTTTTTTGTCTTCTTCATCAATGGAACTTTGTGAGAACTATTAATATTTATGCGAGGAGGGTTCTTATCTCCACCTCCGTTCAAATATTTACGGGTTGCTTTCTTACTGGGATGGACCGTCGAAGCAACGCTCCGTGGTGTCATGCTCTTGGGAGTGCTGGCGGGGGGTTGGGTACTCTTCTCACCAGATACTCTACCATGTTGTCTATACAATTCAATTGCGCTTTGCAATGTCTCTGCATCGCAATGGGCAGAAGCAGGATTGTTGTCGACACTGTCCCTGTCTTGGATCAGGTGTCTATGGATAAAAGAGGTGTTAAAGCCAACACCTAGTAAATGTTCTCCAAAAATGCCATTGGAGTCAAACCCTTTTAGCCTTTCAACGTACGTTAGGTTCAATTTCTTGAAATGGGCAACAAACTCGTCAATCTTGTTGATGTTTTTGCACACGAAGTCTTCGACTTTCTAGGGCAGAGGAATGAACTTTTTTTTTTCTTGTCATGGAAAAAATGCAACTAGTGGTTGTATTGCCTTGCTATTTTTGCAACAAACATCTTGTCTATAATGTGGCATGGAAGGAAGGCATGATTTTCCTTAGAGCCAAAGACCATGAGGAGACTATGATTTTACTTTTGCTGAAGTGTGCCCTTCTTGTTCAAAAACTTGCTTGCATGGACAGACATCCGCGGAGCATCCTTGCCTAACAGTAAATCTTTGAAAACTGAGACAAAGCCATTAAAAACTTCATAAAAACCATGGGAGGCCTTGTGTCTCCATAGGGCGTCGTGCCATAATGTTACTGGGTCAAATCCACAGTTTATTTTATTGGAAAGAGAAAGTTTTGGAAACGAGCAACAATACACAATTGCGAAAATCAAGTAGGATGACATATAAAATTTATTCAATTCTTTGAATCGTGACAACCGGGAACAAAGTTCAATGGAGATTAGCTTTCCCCAATCGAAAATGTATTGTTCCTTGACTGTGAAATACAAAATATAAATAATTATATGGGAAATGTTTGCTGTGGATGCATGTCCCGTTATTCTTGCAAACAACTAAGCAATTTTCCTGAATGGATTTCTAAAGGAACTTACCTGGAGCCTTGTGATATCTTCAGAAACTGTTGTTGGGTCTTCGAGGAAGTCAACTAATATGTCCAAACCGTTATGATGTTTTTCTAGAAACTGCTTGTAGTCTTGTCCTCTGAACATTAATGTTGGTTTCGACAATTTCAACATCTCGCGGAAGAGCTGAGGTGACAAAGAAATAGGAGAATGGTCGCGCAGTGGAATAATTCTTTGGCCTGGAATATATTTTTCAGCGCACCAATAGACCAGCTCCTTACAGTAAAAAACCTCAGGGACGCAGCCTGCACGAGCGATTCCGGAGGTCCAAATCACTTCATTCTGGGCGGAACGAGATGAATAGTAAAAGTATGCCCTGGACCACTGGAACCTTCGGTCCTCTTCTGCGAACATATTTACTGTATCTCCAAAACTGCTGTCGACCTGCTGCCATAGGTCTACAAAAACATTTATTTGTTCCAGACGATGAATAAAATGAAAGGTTGGAAGGGCTAATATAACCCTGCACAAATTTTGGTAGAAAGCGTGTGAATGGGAGATGTCCTTGAGACTTTCGTTGATTAATGACAATTTGGACAACTGTTGCATGATGCATTGTTAACATTAAACACTACTAATTACATATATAGAAATGCGAACATGGTGGATATTGCAATGAGCGATTAAGCATTACAGATTTCTTGAGCGGCCCAACACGATGACGCGTGTTGGAGATGAACAATCAGAAGGGACAAAATAAGTTTCCGCACATCTTGGTTTAATGTGTAATAATGGTCTATCTCCTTGAGTTTTTCGCCCTTTGATGACAATGTTGACAGTTCTTGCATGGTGACCTGTTAGCATCAAAGGTTTCTAATTGCATAGAAAGAAAGTAAAGAGGTCGCGGGCAGGGGAAAAAAACCGCTACAAAATAGGGTTGCAAGGTACAACTGTTGAAGGTGAGGGCGCCAGGGTCAAATTGTATGTCTCAGAACTTTTTGATTACAGTACGTGTAACCCGCCAACCATGGCGATACAATTGGCTAAGTATGGAGAGAAATAGTGGTCGGTCGGAGGAGTCGTGTGATTATATAGATGGAGATAAAGATATCTCAACCCGCCAACGCTGGAACCCGTGTTTATAGAAATGCGACTATGTATATAACCACAAAGTGATAATACAAGGGAAGAAGAAAAGGGAAAAGGGACCAACGAGTCCGTGGTGGAAATGTGAATCACGAAAATTTTGAGTGCAATATGCATATCAATGAAGAAGAAGAAACAGACTTCGAATGCGCTAACCTGAAACACTGATTAAGAATTTGAGATTTCGTGAATCCGTGAACATGAGGATCCAAAATAGGGTCAGAGGTCCAGATGGTCAAATTGTATTATTCGGAACATTTGAATGCACAATCTGTAACACGGAAGAGGGGACGATGTTGGAACCCGGTAGTCAATTTCTATGTTGCGAATGGCTGGATGCGAACTGTTTCGTATTGCTGTGTGCAACTGTCACTTGTAAGAGTCATTAGTAAGAGCATAGCAAATGTATATTAGGAAGCACATTTATCAACCGTGGTACAGTGAAGCTTGCGAGTTCGAGGAGCACGTGATAGAGTTGTAGATTGCCAACCCAACAACCGTGGACATAAAGTTGCCTAAGGTGTGATTATATACATGGAGATAATGAGAGCCATAATACAGGGGAAGAAGAAAAGGGAAAAAGGCGAAAGGAGTCGGCGGTGGAATTGTAGATCAGGGAAATTTTGAATACAAGATGTGAACCCGATAGTCAATTTGTATATTGTGGAGGATCGGAGTAAATAATTTGAATGCATAATTTGTAACACGGAAGAGTGGATGACGTCAAACCTGTACCTGTGTCCAGTTGTCAGTACTAAGAGGTATTTTAGTATTGAAAATAATATTTTAGATTATGTTAAATACTTCATAGGGATTAGTATCCGTAAACAATGACAATCTCCACCTCGCCAACCTTGCATTCCGTGTGTGAATTTGTATATCGTGGAACTTGAAGGACTATTTGTAGGACATGGAATAATAGAAGTGCAATGTCGAGTCAGCCAGTTCGCAGTTCCAATTCCCAATTTGTATATCGCAGAATTTTGGGTGCTATTTGTAACACACGCAACAGTGGAGGGCCAATTTTGAGGCCACCCGCTCGAGAACCCGTGATCATAAATGTCGGTAGGTATGGAAAGGAACAACTGTTGGTTCAATTCTCCATGCGAGGATATAGATGGAACTGAAATTGGTCCCAACGCGACAACCATGGACATAAAATTGGCCAAGTATCGAAAGCAACAACAGTCGGTCAGATTTGTCGTCTGATTGTATAGATGGAAATAAATATATGCCAACCCGCCAACGCTGGAGATGCATATTTCGTGAACCTGCCAAAAGGAGGATCCAAAACAAGCTATGAAGGTATCCGCAGAGGAGGCGAGGCCCAGACCTTCTAATTGTATTGCTCCAAACATTTGAATGCATAATCTGTAAGAATGAAGAGCGGATGATGTCCGATAGTCAATTTGTATATTGCGGAGACTACAATTCCAACTGTTTCGTACCTCTGTGTCCAGTTGTCACTAGTAAGTGCTAATTTAGTATTCTAAATAAATTTTTAGATACTGTTAGATACTTCACAGGGATTGGCATCTGTAAACAATGACAATCTACACTCCGCCATTTCTGCATTATGTGTGTCAATTTCTATATTGCGGAACTGGGAGTGCTGTTTGGAGGACATGGAACAATAGAAGTGCAATGTTGACTCAGCCAGTCCATAAATTCACTTGTCAATTTTTATATCGCGGAATTCTGGGTGCTATTTGTAGGCTACAGAACAATGGAGGTCCATTTTTGAGCTCGCCTCCGCGCCCAAGAACTCGCGATCGAAAATGTCACTAGGTATGGAATGCAAAATTTGTGCGTGCTTTATAGAATATCATGTCCATATTTTACAGTCCCATAATACATGGGAAGAAAATAAGGGAAAAAGGACGGAGGTGTTGGCAGTGGAATTTTAGATAATATACGGGAACAAGAGAAGGGAAAAAGAACTAAGTATCTCGCAGAAGAACATCAGGGTTCACAAACGCCAACCCCGTAGTGGTGGGCATGAAATTGGCTAAGTATGGAAAGGAACAACGCTCGGTCGGATCCGTCGTGCGAGGATATAGATGAAGATGTTAAAGCATGAATTGCAGATGACAAAGGTATCTTTCGTACCACTTTGTCCACTTGTCACTAGTAAGAGCATTGTTGATGTATATCAGGAAGGATGCGAAGTTGGTAGTGATGGAAAGCAACAACAAATACTTTGAACGAAGTCAATGTGTACGAGGAACCCATGGCGAAATTGTAGATCACAGATCTTTTCAATGCAAGATGTATATTGCGGAACGATAAGTAGTTGGGTTCCCAAGTGCCGGCCCCGCAGCGACAAGCATAAAATTGGCCAAGTATGGAAAGGAACAAATCATTGACGTTTCATTGCAACATGTATATGACGAAACAGGGGACATCGGTGCTGGGTACCGCGAACCCTGGGCCAGGTGCCCAGATAATTGGGCAAGTATTGGCCAAGACAAAGTTATGATATCTATTTCAATATTTTTCATACTAGAATCTATCAATGAACAAAGTTTTCATATTTATCCAAATAGTATTCATAGTAATATATATTAATGGATTGGTTGTTTCAAATGAAAATGATCTCCCAATGTGCAAGATGCTTCTCGACTTGCAAATTTTGCTGGAACATAATTTTTTTTACTGCAACATGTACATAGCGCAAGAAGAAACATGAATTTGCATTGTTGTCTCAACGACATAAACTCCTTACCATCTATTCATCTTGTATTCATTGCAATGAGATCAACAAATGTTGACTCTCTATAAACATCAATATCTAAATTAAATTAAATGCAATCAAAATTTGGTGTGACTTTTAAGTAATTAAAGCATAAATTGCAAATTACGGAAGTTCTTAGGCTGGAAGTGTAAGTTTTAAACCTGCGAAGTAAAGCAATGCATATAGATTCTTAAGCAATACATAAATTAATCAATGGCTCATACACAGAGTACATGGAGATTTTATACCTGAAACCCTCAACCGGGAAAACCTTTCTTATTTTCATTATATCAAATTTCACCATTTTCCATACAATATATACAATGTTTTTAGGTATTCCGTAGATACCAAAACCTTGATCCCTTAATCTGGGATTAATTTAAGAATCCACTAAAAATAGCAAAAACCGCCCCAAAAAAAAATTCCGGGGTGCTGCCCCAGGCTACTGCCCACTGCTGAACGCTGCGCGTAACCAGGGGGGGGCATACCTGCCCCCCCCTGGGACCCCCCTAGGAAAGCGCCCGGTGCACACAACAAAGCTCTAGGTGAAGGGATCGTCAGACACAATTGTCGTATCTGACGCGCCCACACACACACACATGCAAAGAATATAACACATACTCGACAGGAAGATGTATATGACGGAACAATGGACATAGTTGTTTAATACCACACTCAAACATAGTTGCCTAAGCTCTGCCGAAGAGGAAGGTTTTTTGTATTTATTTCAATACTACTGATATTAGTGTATATGCACAGATATTATCAAATAGAAGAAGCTGCAATATATCGAACAAACTTCACAGGAACATTGCGTCAACAGTTCAGCCGCCTTGTCATTGCTCGTTATTAATTCTATTCACGAAACCCGAAGAATGGGAGTAGCAGGGGTCCTCCAATTTCTTTCTTTAAATATAGGGCCGCCACCACATAAGTATGGCATATGAAAAAATATTCTTATATGTAAAATGTAAACAAAGAACAAGCCAGGCTTTATTTAGATTGAAGTACTGGGCAACATAAACAAAACCCCGTGTTTCATGTTTAACCACGCAGGGGAAGAAGGTAGAAAATACAATTAAAACAAATACCAGAAATTGGAAAATACTGTTAAAAAATAAACCAAAATTATTCTATATTCAAATAAGGTGGGTTACAAATTACAACCGAGGCTATTTTCGACAACGATTGCGATTTTGCCTGCCGTCGACCAATTTAAAATATGTACATTGATGAAGCTTCTTCACAATTTTGTACTTAATCGGTGCTGCCAGGTACATCTATCCCACTTTTTTTAATATCTTCTCTCTTCCAGATATGGCCTGCTTGCAATGCCTGTTTATTCAACATTCCATTCTTTGTCAAGTATTAATTTCCCTCTGCTGCCAAAAAGTTGGGGTTTAAGGTGCTTTGCTTGCAATGTTCCTGACCCTTGACATCCGAGACAACTTACAAATGCCATTCAGGCCGATTTCAAAGTGGAAGGAGTCGTTCTATGTCACAACAACTAAAGCAGCGGAAAATAATTCAAGTACGTAGTGACTGATATTCTCCCTATATTCGATCATTTGTTTGGTTGAGAAGCCTGCCTAAGGATTTGTATGTGGAACTTCTTTGATTTATTGTAGTAAATTGGAAAGAACATCCAACCCAGATGAAAAAAGAAACTTTTTTGAGGTACATAACTTCTTCGGGCAGTAGAGGTGTGGCAAGTGCATCAAATGTTGCAGAATGCACCAGAACAGGTTTGCCAAGTGTATCAAATGCTGCAGATGGCATCAGAATATATCTTTCTTCATAGCCATGGAGATATGGCGGGCCACAAAAAGGTCTAGAATGTTCAGAGGTGACGCCAAATATGTAGACTCTACAACTACATCCAAAGGAAACCGAACAAACTTTCACAAAGAACATAACTTTCTGTCAAGTCAGCTACCAGACCCACATGCAGGTCATCATACTATGAAATGGAAACTTTTGCAGTGATAATATGTCATTTTATCCACCCATACAATTTTTGCTACCCGCCACCGAGGTAGACAAATACTTGTGCAATCTGTACAACTCGATACACTTGCCAAATTTGTGTTGTTGGAAGAAGCTATATACTTAAACAAAGAACTATTTTCACCCGACCTCAAAATCCATTACAATTCCCAACAATAAAATAAAGAAGTTCAACCAACAAATCTCCAACCAACATTTTCAACGAACCAAAGCATTGAACACAGGGAGAACACCAACCAGAACATACTTGTTCTGTTTTTTTCGTCCTCTCTGAGTTTCTCTTTATATTACATATTTTTGTTTTTAGTCAAAGCTCACGTCACATAAAACCATGCTCTATTCTTTCATCTACTCGTCAATCACATCTCTAAGTTGTCTTACATGTGCATGACCAGGAACATTAGAACGAAGGCACCCTAAAGCGCAACTCTTTGATCATAGAGAGAAATGGCAATAAGTATTTAAAATCAAGGCTGGATGGTCTGCCATAGATTTTGTGTTTATTCGTTTTAATGACAGATGTTCTCGATATTTTCACTTATTAATGCCAATCTTTTTGAATATGTACGCTCAATAGTGACTACCAACACGTATTAAAATTCCCATATCCGAGTAGATTCTGAAATCTGACATCTAAGATATGCACAATATTAAAGAGGGACATGACGTCAAGGCCTCTGTGGGTGACACGTTCGTGAACTTTGCCGAAGATTTTAAGAAAACTAAAACTGCACAAGAAAAAAATAAAATAAAAAGTATTTCGCAAATTCAAAATGCAGGCAAAAAGAAATTACCAGATCCGATAATATTCGCATGTCTATTCATTTTAATGGGAGATGTCCTCCAGTTATTAAAGCTCATCATTTCAAAATGCACAATATTAAAGAGGGACATGACATCAAGGTCTTTGTCACTGACACGTTCGTGAACTATGCTGAAGCTTTGAACAAAACTAAAAGTGCACAAGGAAAAAAAAAACCAATAATTTCGCAAATTTAAAATGCAGGCAAAAACAAATTACCAGATCCCATAATATTTACATGTCTATTCATTTTAATTGGAGATGTCCTCGATCTTTCCAGTTATTAAAGCCCATCTTTTCGAACCTGTCTGCTCGATTCTAACTTTTCAAAGCATATTTAATGTGTATTGGGAAGCGCAGAAGGTAGCGGGGATGGAGCCCTATGTAACAGACGTTACTACTATTGTTCTGTTTTTGTTCACGAGCGTATGTAAAATGTACGTAAAGAAAAGTAATTCGAGAGTGATAGTTGTTTTGCAGGAGCCCTTGAAATTCAAATAGTGCGCAAGCCCGATTTTCATTTTGTATATCGCGGAACTGTCCATGCTATTTGTAGGACACAGAACAACAGGGATCGAACCTAGAGCCCGCTATCCCAAGAACCCGCAATCCAAAAAATGCTCACTATTTTTTTTGTGTGTTTTTTGTCCACTAGGGTATCTAAAACACACACAAAGTAAACTATTTCGACAATGTTACTTTTTTGGACATGACATCCTTCAAATTCAAATAGTCCGCAAGTCCGATTGTCAATTTCTATATCGCTGAAGTCTCTTATTGTCAATTTTCAGCTACCTACCCTGACAACACGCGATGCAAAAACTGATTAAGTATGGGATGATGACTCCGTGCAGGTTGTATATATCTACTCTATAAAATTACATATTTCCTATGCTTAATCTATGCTATCCAGGATACCTATAATTTGATAAATTTCAATGTTTTCTGTCCAGGAGCCCTATTGTTAAAGAAAACTAATTCAGAAATGCTAATGTATACGCCATAGTTCGATACAACCTATCCGCGAAGGCATGTCCATAATACTGGCTTAAGTATGGAACCCAACTGCGGTTGGTCGAAATGATCGCGAAACTCTCGTTGCTGACCGATTGTCAATTTGTATATCGCAGAACTCTCCGATTGTCAATTTTCAGCCGCCTACCTCGTTAACCCGCGATGCAAAAACTGGTTAAGTATGGGATGACGACTTCGCGGTCCAGGAAACCTATAATTTCATAAATTGGATTCTCTTCTGCCCAGGATTCTTTTAAAGAAAACTAATTCGGGAAACCTAGTGTATACACCGAACATGACCTGTCATAGTCCGATAGAACCTATTCGCGAAGCCGCATCCATAAAAGTGGCCAACTATGCAACCAAACGACGGTCGCTCGAAATGACCACATAAACGCGAAAAACTAGAGTCAAACACAGTTTACAACATGAAAGTAAAAGGGAGAGAACAACTATATCTCCCACACAACAAAAACCATTGTCATAACTATAAAACCATAGTAAGACAGAATCCATGTAAAAAGCATCGACAGCCATGAAACATATTTTGAGGCTTCAACGTGTAACAGATGCAATTTACACTGCCTGCAATTATTTAGTCTGTTATTTTATCTTAATAGTATTCTATGCAAACTGCAGTGCAAAACAAAATGTGACCAAAGATCCAACCGCATATGCAGCATCCCAAAATTTGCAAACCCTGGCCAAATAATCACAAGCACCAAACAAGAACCCAACTAAGAAGCACTAAAAGGCCCAACTGCAGGC
>ML778637.1:1631182-1649835 GCA_009831015.1 Picea engelmannii | reverse complement strand
ACGCATTGCAGTCGATGTTGCTGCACGTGCCCACTTCTAATTTTGAACATAATAATAATAACATTTATTTTCTAATTTATGATTTGTAATTTATTTATTTTTTAAATTTATTTTAAATATATTTTTATAAAAAAAAAATTACATCATTATGCAAACAAATAAGTATTTTATTTAAATTTATATTTAAATTAATGGAAAAAGAAATTGAACAAAATTATAAAAAAAAATTACATCATTATGCAAACAAATAAGTTTTTTTATTTAAATTAATGGAAAAAGAAATTGAACAAAATTATTTGGAATTGAATATTAATTATTAGTATAATAAAATTAAATTAATCATTAACTTGTACTAAGCTCATAATTAATGAACTCATAAACTAAAATTTCAATTAATTACAATAATGACATATTATATTAATCATTATAATGATATAACTACTAAGGTGGTGGAAGTAATAAGATAGAAACTACAAGAAAATTGATTATTAAAGATTAACACAATTGAACAGAATTATTTGGAATTGAATATTAATTATTAGTATAATAAAATTGATAAAGTAATCATTAAGGTGTACTGAGTTCATAATTAATGAAATCTTAATCTAAAATTTTCATTAATCACAATAATGACATATTATATTAATTATTATAATGATATAACTATGAAGGTGAAAGTAATAAGCTAGAAACTACAAGAAAATGGATTATTAAAGATTAGCTATATTGAATGTTTATGATTATAAATAATTTGGATATCATTGACATAGAACTAATTATTAAAGATTAACATATTGAATGTTTATGATTATAAATAGTTCGGATATCATTAACATAGAACTAATTATTAAAGATTAATGATATTGAATGTTTATGATTATAAATAGTTCGGATATCATTAACATAGAACCAATTATTAAAGATTAATGATATTGAATACTTTGTCCTTTCATTTCACTGAATCTTGTTTATGTCTATTTCTAATTTACTAATAGATCTCAGGTGCATGAGGATTTCTTCTTCTTTCAATCTCCATCAGACAAGCCAATGTAAATGAATTTGAATCTCCTCTAAATTTTGCATGCTTCCCTTAAGGCAAAAGCCCACTTAATATGCAATTCGTATTGAACAAGCCTGAGAACATTTGACTCTTCCAAAATCCGAACCTGCATTACAATCCCGGAAGGCAGGGACTTGCTGCTATGCAACTTCCCTTGTTAGTTATATCATTTTATTGGGCAATATCTAATTGATGCACACATAGTATCTAATTTCTGCATACATAAGTATCTACATGATGACCAAAATTAAAGTCCAAAGATTTTATCTCTCTCTCTCTCTCTATATATATATAAATAGGAACATGGAAAATATATATTTATAAAAGTTGCACATAACACAAAAAGTTTAAAGTGTCTTATATATAATTCAAAAATTCCAAGTTCCTTTCTACTATATATACAAAAATGGAGCTACTATCTGAGACTCTATTTTCCCCGTCTTATGCTTAGTTACATTGTGCTTGACTATATGTACTTTGAGAATGTATGTTTCTACAATTAACTGTATTGTTGAAGCAATTTATGGATAATCATTGTGTGTGAGTTTTTTAAAATGTCCAACGTTTCGAGTGGACACTCCACTCATCATTGGGGACATTTGAAGCTTAACAAGTTTGAAACAAGAGATGAGGTTTGTATTTAAAGAGAAAAATTGGGTTGTAACCATTGAGGACAGGATTTGAGAGAAAATAGTCATTGCGTTCAATTATTATTAAAAAAGGGGAGGTGAGATGACAAAAAAACAACCTAGTATGTAAACAAAAAAACATTGCATGTACTTATGTTAGCTAGGTAGATCCTGGTCTTCTGAGTATTCATTTTCATCTTGCCACAAGGGGGCATTCAAGTCAATAATTTGTTGGCAAGCTCTCGGGGACGATGCTCCATCTGAAGGTGTTGAAATTGATCCTGTAGGAGAGATTGGGCTGGGATGGAATCATAGGTCTTGAAATTGTTTCTTAAGCATGTTGTATTTGTCCCTAATTCTTTAATGGTCTTGCCTCTTCTGCATTGTAATTTCCATAACAGATAGAACTTGGGATGATATTCCTCACAACTAGATTTGCAGGGATTGGACTGTGGTAACCAAATCATTATGGTCATCCACAGTGACTTCCTTGGAGCCTATCGAACCTTGATTGGATTCTCTACACATTTTTGTTGGTGTTGTGTTGTATTTGTTCGAGCCACATAACCACGAATTGTAGAAGGAATCGATCCGAACATGCAAACAAGAGAAGTGAGGAATTGTTGAGTGGAGAGCGGTGGAAGCATGGTCGTATACCCGATCGTGGAGATTTCCCCCTGGAAGGTGACATGATTTGCCACTTTTGTCTATGATGTTGCAAGGACGTGCGCATGAGCCAACAAATCCAAACCTTGTTGAGTTGATGTCTGCATTGTTGCAAGAAGTGGGAGCTCGGTACTAGAGTGGCAAGGGATCAAGAACAAAAGGGGGCGAAGAGGTATAGATGCATGCACGAGGCGTTGAATTTGAGGAGGAATGAGGCAGATCACACGAGGAGAGTATAAAGGAGGGGGAGGTTAGGGAATGCAGAAGATTGAGGGAAGAGAGCGTTGAATGTATGGGAAGGAGACGTGAAAAAAGGATGGGTGAAGTATTAATTCAAGGGGAAGCATGAGGACGCCGAGGGATTAATGCAAGAGAGGTGGGGGTGGAGTGGGACCCACCTAATTTAAAATTAAAATTTAAATAAAACAATTTTGGGCTCATGGGATATAGTCAATTGTAGTTTGATCGTTGATGGTTAGGCAACCCACATTTTCTTTGATGGCAAGGTTGGTTTGCTCATCGACCTCCCTATTGTTCAGTCTTAAAACGTGGAAGGGGTGATGTTTGAGAAGGCTTGGGTTTCTATCTGAATTCTTTGGAAAATTTCCTTGAGTCGGTCGTTAGAGGGCTAAGATCTTAGTTTGATATGATTGATGACGAGCTTGGAGTCTCCTATTATAGCCAAGGAGAGAATACCCTGTTCTTTGGCCGAGAGAAGACCCTGGAGCAATGCATAGGCAACTGCTTGGTTATTTGTGGCGTCTCCTATATACCAGTGGAATGAAAGCTCTTTGTTTCCCCCTAAGCTAAGGATAACCCTTCACGCTCTTGCCACCCCAGGGCAATATAGATATCAACTAAAACATTATTTTGAAAAATTGGAATTAGAGTTTCCATTACTATATAAATTAGTTTTAGAATTTCCATTGCTGAAAATTTCGAAAACTTAGACACATTTAAATCCCCATAAGATGCACACTAAAATCACTTTTAATTTTTTTTTGTGAATGAGCGTGTATGTGAATTCAAGTTGTGAGATTTTAAGGAAAAATACTCTAAACTTTGTAAATACTTTTTTTTTTTTAAATTAATAATTTTTTATAAATATAAATGATATAAAATTTACATTTATCTTAAATAAATAAATAAAAATATTGAATATATAAAATTTTAATGTTAATAATCATACAATATAAACAATAATTTTTATTTTTTTCATATATTATTAAAAAATTAATTAAAAAAAAAAGAATTTAAGAAAATTTGTAACTGGTAAATAAAATAACGTAATAAATAAATATATTTTGATATATGCAATTTAATGATTTTGATATTGTAAATTTTTTTGCTTAAATTAAAAAATTATATTTATTTTTTATTCTAGTAACATATGTTTTTCATTTATGCAATTTCTTTTTTTAATAATAAATTTATTAAAAAAATTGATTTTTAAAGTAAAATAGTAGATCAGTTTTTATTATGTCCCTGCCATAATGTTTTGAGCAATCTGCATTATTACGTGTGCACGGTTTTTGAGGCATGATTATGTGTTTTAAGGTAAGGTATGCAAAGATTTTCTCAACATTGTATATAACTATTTATCTTTCTTGTAATACACATACTTGACTTTGAGAGTAGAAGCAACATTTGTAAATCTCGTAATTTGAGAGCAAAAGCAATGTTTGTACTAAAGAAATATACATCTATATTTGTTTTGTCAATCATACCATACTGCCATAGTTTTGAGGACACCCATTAAATTTCAAGTTCGAATTTGAATATGACAATAAACATCTATAAATTACAATCGAGTTCCATCTTGTCTGAAATAACATATCAACAGTGAGCAACGAAGGTGATAGATTCTGGTAAATCAAAACCAAAGAACCTAAAATCTAACCATTCCTTCAATATCTCTATTGTGATCCATTATGATCATGACAAATCACTCCAATTTCATTTGATTATTGTTATGGCAGATTTCAGGGGACACTCTGTGGATGTTGGTTCCGAATTTTGATGAGCTCAAACATTATTGTACTGTTTCAAGGCCTCACAGTATTAGTGGGGTTTGAAAATTGATAGTATGCATACTTTCAATTTTCTACTTGTAGAACAATAGACAAAAGAAGATTTACATGACTCCTGTATCATTTTTTCAAGAAGAATATGAAAATGTTTTCACCAAAAGAGAAAACCGTGTTACTGTTTCACTAGGTTTTAATTTTTTTGAATACAGACTTCAGAAGAAGACAATGTATACCTAGCTGCTTCATGTCCAAATATGTCGGGAAAGAGAGGAGTTTGTCCCTGTAATCAATATTTGATAAATTTAATTCTAATTATTTGGGGCGTACCTGTAATCTCCAGAAAGCAAGGTCCGTGACTTTCATTGTGGAGCCTCTAGAGTAGTCTCCTTCCAATCCGCTCTTGTTCTGAAACCACCATATTTCACTCAAATCAACTTAAAAAAGGTGTTAATCATAGTGTAGAAAACAAACCTCTTGGTGTGTGGCTTGGCGATTAGCTAAATAATCTGACCAACATAATGGGGTCTCATTTGTCGCTTGCAATTTTGGTGGCACCACACGTCTTAAAAAGTGTGTTAAGTGTTATGTTTTTAAAAGTGATCTATAAAGTATTTTATTTTCATTTTTATTTTTCTTTATTTATAACTTATAACATTTATTAGGATTGAGGAGTGGAGATTGGTACGTTGGATTCCCCTTCCAAGGCCATAATGACAATGGCTGGTAGGTAAATCCTCGACAACTTTGTTGCATGAAGGAAATATAGATAATGCCACGCGATACAATACATGCTCACAAAAATAGCAACAGTGTGATTAACTTTGTATACAGTTCGATCTAACCAGCGATCCCAACGAGTGGTACCAGCTATCCACGAGGGAGGAAGTCTACCTCACCTTCAATCTACAATCCAATCTTTTCACACTACATAACTTGTCCCCATTCATTCCTGATATTCCTTTCTAAATTAGCACAATTTGATTGTTCAATTAATTGGATTTTCTCTACCTAGACAAATCTCTCCTTGGATGAATAACCAACCGACTATGGTCTTCCTGGAGTTGAGGATGGACTCCGATGAGTGGAGCTAGAGAGTTGTTTTGTATCTGATTACTCCCTTTACTTGAATAAAGGTGTGCAAGTTCTGCCCCGAGGCTCACCCCAACTGTAATATCCCCAAGGACGAGCCCTGTTGTAATCATGTTTTGTAGGCTGGTGAGCCGAGTATTAATAAGTTGGTGGGCTTATGTGTTTATTAGACCGGAGAACCTAAGTGTTAAAGGCCAGGAGCCTGTTTTTGTATATGTAATTATGCAGAAAATTAATAAAGATAAACATCGCTACGTGCAGACCGACCACGAAGAAAGAGTGATGGGGGACTAAGCTTCCACAAGGTGGGCAAGGGAAAGGGGGCTGAAAGGTTGGAAAAAGGGGCTAAGCTTAGGGGCTTAAGTCCTTGGGAATAATAATTTATTATTATTCTAAAGTGGTGTGAAATGTATGTTTTTATCCTAAGTCTCGGGAGAGGCAATGCATGCAGCCGCAACATGTGCAAAAGGGTAAGCATACTTGATGGAGTGCATGCAGCTTCACGGGCGACATGTGTCGGCCCAGGAACATGCTATTTAACCCAAGAATTGAGTTGTGATGGGGGTTCGTCCTCCATTCTTGCGTCCGCTGTCTGAACAATGTTACTTCCGCATCTCATCTCTGCATGCATACCCTCACGCAGCTTCGAAACCCGAAGCCTATGATGTTTTCTTGATAAGCTGATACACCCTTTGTCTAAACCGTTGAGTCTGTGTTCAACCTCTACGTGGATTGCTTGTCACGAATCCTAAAACCGGTGTTACCTGAACCGTGCTGTGTCTTAGTGGCTTGTTGTTGTTTTTTGGACGTCCAAACCCAATTTTCCTGTTGCTGCTGTCACCCATGAGTTAACTGAAAGTGATGATGTTGTTGTTATCCTGAACTTGCTGGAATCGAGTTGAAAACTAGTTGAAGAATCGGGTTTTCAGGCCCGTGGTAGAAGAGGTAGGTTGTCAGGCCTGTGAGAAACTCTCTCCAGGTGAGAGAGTCTGCTGGGAAGTGGTTTTCTCCTAGAGAGAGTCCAACACCAGCTACAGAGCTCTGAGAATTCCTGATCCAGTCTGTTGCTGAGACCCAGAGAGGGAGGTGAAGCACTGATGGACTGTGCTTGTGAAGGTGTATATTCCCGGGTGGAACATGCATGTGGGGAATGAGAGTCCGTGAGTAGTGGGCGTAAGAAGGCTCATGGAGAGAATCCTTTCGGTTACTCTGTGCAGTTTTCCTGTAACCTCAGCCTAGTCTAGGATTCCTTTGCCTTGGGTGGAGCTTAGTCCTAGTTCGGGGATGACCCACTGCTGAGCGTGATGAGCAACGTGGTCTAAGGCTGGGAGGTTCATGGAAGGTCTGCACTTAGCTGATGGAGTTACTACAGTTTCAAAGATAAGTATTAATATGTGTTTAATTTCAATTAAAATGCATGTCAACGATCCTTCTAATATTATCATGTATTCCGTTGCAATGATATTTACTGTTAATTCCATTATTTCTGAATGTTAGTAGTAATCCTGTGATTACTTTGTATGGTTTGATTAAAGAAATTAATTGATTTAATATACATGTTATATATATAAGTATGAGAATGTTTTGCATTGTAGCGTTGCCTGGGGATGATGGCCAGGGACGTTACACCAACAACCATTTAGTCATCTTTCAAATACTTTTTTTATCATTACCGCACACCGTTTATATCCAAAAATCTCAAATAGCAATATGACAATAGATATTATAAATTGATTATTATTTTTATTAACACATTTTAATTAATAAATTTTAAAGTATTTGTACATCGTTTATATTCAAAATCCTCAAATAGCAATATGACAATAGTGCGACCTACACACTCTAATGCATAGATACTGCGAAAACCTACACACTCTAATGCATATTATTTACTTGAGTAATTGATTAGTGAAATCCTACACACTCTAATGCATATTATTTACTTGAGTAAATGATTAGGAATTCCTAGAAAAATAAATTTTGATATAACAATACACTTTCATTCAGTTTCACCATAATTACAGTTTCGCTTATCCAGTTTCACCATAATTACAGTTTCGTTCATCGTGAAAGCATGCCTGCACGAAGAGGGATAGAAAATCATGCCATTTCCATGGTATAACCTTTTGAAAAACCCAAAAAACCACCAAATACCTGTAAAGCAGTTTTGTTCCGTTGTATCCCAACATTCACTACTAAAAAAGGCACACTTCGAATGGCAGTTATCAAACACTGTAAAACCTGAGCATAGGTAGATTGAAATTCCACGTAACTTCTAGTTTGGGATCCAACATTTGAAATTCCATGTAACTTCCAGTTTGGGATCCAACATTTTTTCGTTAGCAAGTCTGCACATGTATAAACATCTTGGCCAATGACCTATGGTACGTGTTACACGTAGTCTTCTGAATTAGGTTGAGTCGAAAAGCAATTATGAAGTAGTATTTCAATTAAATTTAAAGGATTATATTTCACTTTGAGAGTTTGAATTTAATTTTAACGTTTAAATTTGCCAGAAACTGTTGTATTTCAATATGAAAGTAATTTTTTATAATTAGTTTTAATATTTTATGTTGAAAGTAATTTTTTATAATTAGTTTTTATATCCCTAAGTCTTATTTGAAAAGTTATCTAAAAATATTCACGAATCGCTAGTGTTTTATAACATATTCAGGAATCTAAAAATAGTCAGGAATCGCTAGTGTTTTGTAACATATTTAGGAATCTAAAAATAGTTAGGAATCGCCAGTGTTTTTTAATATTCCTTTTATCCTTCCATTTTAGTGTAAACCTAAATGGTGCAACTTCTATATTTAGGGCCTACCAAAAAAAAAGAGACACTTTCCTAATTGTTGGTAGTTGTAGGTTGATTTTTTGGATCTTTGGTTAGTTGAGGTTACTAGAGTTTTTCTTTATCATAGTCTTCATATTCCTTGTAGAGCCTAGTAAATTATTCGTCAGAAGATTCTTAAAGTTCTTTTGTGATGGCTTTGAGTTATTTTCTAATTTTCATATATTCTTTAACAAGTTTAGTGATATCTTTTTGTATATAATTACTCCTTTGTTGATTTTTTTTTCTTTCTATTTTTGATCTTGTCTCATCATGTGTTGAGAACTACAAAAACCAAGTTGTGAATCAGGGGAATCTTCAAATTCCTTCCAATAGTTAGAGACTACTTGTCTTCTTGTATTCTGGTTGTATCTTGGTGGCATAAATGATATTGGAAATGACCATTGTATTCTAGAGTGGTTGTATCTTGGTGGGATAAATGATATTGGAAATGACCATTTTTTAGTGATTAGTAGATCATTGGTGATGGGAATGGAATAAACTATGATGGTGATGTACTAGAGTCTATGGTGACCATTGTATTCTAGAGTGGTTTTATCTTGGTGGGATAAATGATATTGGAAATGACCATTTTTTAGTGATTAGTAGATCATTGGTGATGTGAATGGAATAAACTATGATGGTGATGTACTATAGTCTATGGATTGACTCGCTCTTATGCTTTTCTTATGCTTTGCCCTATGATTTAGTATGATTTAGCTTGAGTTGATAAGTGTACTAGAGTCTATGGATTGGCTGGTTGTTATGATTTAGCTTATTGGATTGACTGGCTGTTATGATTTAGCTTATTGTTAAGCTGTCTTTCATCCAAGAAAGCATTTGATGTCCTTTTGCAACAATGTATATTTCTTGTTTAAGCCCATACCTGGTTCAATCCCATACCTCAAGACTAGAAACAATAGTGTGACTATGATTGTAAATTATTGATTGATACATCAAATCAAAACCTTGGTATCTGGCAGGGACATTGCCACATGTGGCTTGTTTGTTATGTAGTGTGTTTTCAATCAATTTAAAAGAGAATTTATAGATAGTTTGAAACTTCCCATAAAATTCTAATATCTTTTACAAAGTTATCATTGCATAATGTTTAAATAACCTATCTTATTAGCCCCTGTCGTAGGCATAGAGGGACTATAGCGATTGATAATGCGTTGAATACATATTAGTTTGTCCTTTGACCTAAAATATTTGCACAATACCTATTGTTGGAGCTATGGAATTAAAAGCATATTTTTTTATATAATAAAAATTAACATATATATACTGATCTGATTGGATAAGAGATTGGAGTTCTTATTGCCGGCTTCGCTATTCCCAATGTACTATATGGCAACATATTCAAACTTTTTCTCGTAGACAATATTTTTTAATCATATATTTTTCCTCTATATTGCTTGAAGGTCGATTAATGCTAGCATTAGTTCGAATGTTTGTATTAGCATTTTCTGCTAGGCGAATATATCCGTGAGTTTTGATATGTACTAAGCATATTGAAATGTTCTGATATCCAAGCTTTGTAGTGATTGAGAATTGCAAAGTTTATAGCGTATTTGGCGGATGTATATTTGTTGAAGTGTATTGACACTTATTCCGAGATGCCTCAATAGGCATGACAGCGTAAATGTTTACATGACACGACATCCTCCAACACCCCTGACAACTTAAATGTTTGCATACTGCGAGGTCCTTAGACAGCCCGACAGTATTAAATGTTTATGTAAATACGCTTCTCGAAGTACATTTTTCCTCTAAATTTTCTATACAGTTATAGTGAATTTTCACAGTCTTGTTTGTCCACTGCCAGTTCAATAGCCATTGTATGTTTCATCCTTGTTCTGCCATTGAAGCTACATACATTGTTTACTGGTTCAGTGAGTGCTTATTCTTTGCTGGTTTGTCGGTTGCTGCCATTGCATGTTTCATCCTCGTAATCGTTGAAGCTACATACATTGTTTACTGGTTCGGTGAGTGCTTCTTCTTTGCTGGTTTGTCGGTTGCTGCTTGTTGTTGTTTCGCTCGCGATTCGACCTGCGCTTCTGCATTTCATCGTTTCAGAGTAAGTTTCGATGCCATAGTTTCATTTTGTATTCCTTGTTTGTTGTTCAGTGTTTGCAGTTTACAAGTAAGAATGTTTGCTTATTTGTAGTCGCATGTTCCTTGTATGTTTCCGATTCGTTCTGTGCTTGGGCTGTAGTTTCGTGATCGTTGGAGATACATATGTTGTTCACTAGCTCGGTGGTTCTTGTTAGTTCATGGGTTGCTGGTTCTGTTTGTTTGGCTGGGGTTTGTGCTTTGGGGCCCTGGGGGTGCAGTTCGGCTTGCTCATGCTTTCTCACTGGTTTGGTCCTTGTTGTTTTCTTTTGTTTGATTCGACCTTGCAGGGTTGGGGTGCACTGACGGTGGTTGGATCTTTTCTTTTTTCTTTTTTTTGGGGGCGCTTTATGGTGCTCAGCCCCTGCACCCACGAGTCGACATGCAGTTGTGTTATTTTCCATGTTTGCTGAGGCCGATATCTGTTATTCTGTGAGATTTTGCTGGTGCTTCAGTCCTGCCATGAACGAAAATAGTTGCATGCAAAATTGTTCGAGGATTACACGTGAAGTTACAATATCTATTGTTTTTTTGTTGGAATAAAGCATATGTATGCATGCTACATTTATAAACCATGTATGGTCAGATGTGCGGATATAACATTACATGTTCTTTCTCCTCTACATAGACTGGTGTGTGGACGATACAATTTGTGTTGTGCTTGAGATATGATATGTGCAACAAAGATTCTGCAAGATTATATTTTGATGTCTGGAAACATGTCTGGGTAGTTTGCCACGGAAAAATGAGAACTTGTATCGTGGGCACAACAATCCATGTAGAGGATAAAGAACATGGTTAAAGGGCATATCTGGATAAATTGCCAGGGAAAACCATAAATTGTTTAGCTGCGACCATGCAATTGCGTGATATTTTGTGCCTTGTAATATATTTTGGGCAAGGAAAAAAATCTACACGTTTACAACCATGGATAGAGAAGTGCAAAGGTTCATGTTTCTGCCTTTCTAGACTGTTTGTCGAGTCATTTTTTCTGTCTGTACATATTGCTTGTTCTCCGGTGAATACCAGCTTCCATTGATGTTCATTGAATTTTGTGCATTCCCACATTCAAACAAACAGAGTAGCTGAAGAAAATGAGGGAGTCTTGACTGCATCAACTGAAGAGGATATAGAAAGGTGCATGCTTGTATTGTTGTTTCATATTGCGTTGTTTTGTATTTCATTTATGGTCTGTATATGTGTTAAACTAGTTGCGTGCCTTCCTACATGGTAAGTTATCTTAGTTACATGCGTTCCTTCCTGCATAGTAAGCTAGTTCATGTCCATTGTGTTTGCGCTGCATTGCTGTGTTTAAACAAACTGAATGGCTAGACAAGAAGAAGGAATATTTGGCGGGTAAATAGACCTGTTTCTCTTTCTTTTAGATGTTTGTCTTCATACTAACTTGCCTTCTTGTCCATTGCATCTTCAACGTTGCTGCCTTGGAAAAAACAGGTTGCTTGGATAGAGAGATGAATTGTTCTATGCAACAACAGAGGGTTATGTGGTACAATCTTCTAAAATGTATACCACGTGTGCTAATAAATTAAATATACAAACTGGGTGGGGGCATATAATATTAGACTTGAAAACGATGACTTCATAGTAATGGGCCTTTTTGCACTCCCTATTTCTACTTTTTCAATTTCTATTATCCCTTTTGTTTTCTAATTCATCTACCTAGTGTGCTTTCCCAAAATTCCTTCGTACGCCAGTTGGTGGACTAACGGATTGACATATGTGGTCTTGATTCTACCTTATTCCATAGTTACCCACTTTCTCGATTGTGGGTGCCAGGCTGGCAGGCTGAAGATTGCTCCCCTGCCTTCCGGGGGTCCGCGATATATAGATTGGCCATGGTGCCCCGCGCTCACGCCCTGTTTACTGTTAAACATTTGTCCAGTTAAAAAATTCAAATGCAGACAATTTTATGGTTATTTGGTCCTTCCGATGGACAATATACAATGCATATGCTTGTTTATTCCTGATGTTCATCTGTACGTGCTTGCATCAGAAAAAGTTGGACTAGTGACACAGGCATGAGCAGTCAGTCATCCTAGACATCAACAGACCGACAAGGCCAAAGGGAAAGATGCATATGCTCTGCTCTTACTATGTTTACTAAACAAATTTCTTGGGCTATATATTCATCTATGGCATGGCGAATATGCTGATGTCATCTGTAATACATGGTTTGCAACTCGCAAGAAGTATCAACAAGTACAAGCGAGCCGCCGAACATGCTGCATGTTTCTCAGATTAAGAGGTGTGGTTGCGAAACTCTGGCTCCATAGTTCATCAAAACTATGTGTGTACTTGTAGCACACTACCATTCACTTTAGTTTTTCTGTTCAAATAATGTCATCAGGTCTAGAGTTGTGACATCCAAAGCACTGTCAATAGAGGGCTTGAACAACCGCCAAACTGGACAAGTGTTCGTCGGGTACATAATGGTTGTCTATAACACCTACTTGGACAAGGAAAACAAAAGTAGATCCATTATGCGTGCTGACATGACAAACAAGGACACCATGATGACAGTGACACTGATTGTTCCTCCACAACTTGTCCAGAAACATGCAGAAAAGATATTGCCGTGTAATAGGATATCCATTACAAATTTTAATATATTGCCCAAAACAATATATGACCGTGGTGATTGCGATCGAATTATTTCTCTCAACGAAACAAGCATTGTGGAAAAAATTCCCGTTGTTTGTTCAGAATATCGTTTCGTCTCGGACTCGATTATTAGCCAGCTTGCGTAGAGCACTGATATTTACTCAATCAGAACGATTGGGGCTGCTATCACATCGGCGAGAAAATTTGGCTTACAACACATTCTCCATATAAAGGATGGAGAGCCGGATAGTGACAAGGCAATGGTACCGATTTTCATATTCAGTTTTGTTCTTTACTTTCACATCTGCATGTATGTCATATAGGTTACACAAATATTTCACTGTTCCATGTTGCAGCTACAATTGTTTGATACATATTCAGATTTGTTTTCGTCAATGGAACAACAATTGCATAGAGGGAAGATTCCACTTATGTTGTTTAAAAATATAACAAAGAAGAGGGATGCTAGAGAAAGGATATTTTAGACAACCCAGGCAACGTTTGTAACAGAGTTGCAAGCAGATATAGTAGAGGATCTGAAGAAACTAGCTAGCTCTACAACTATTGTGCGTATACATCGACAAAATCATCCTCACTTTTCTTATACAAATAGCCTTCAACAAATTTGTGTGCTTGTTTAATTAATTAATTAATTTTTTTAAAGGGGAGGGGGGGTGCAGTTGTGTATTATATTGTTCAATGTATTAATCCCTTTGCTCGCGTTCCCAGGTTGAAGGTATTTTAGTTGCAGCCAATGTGTACTCAACCCCCTTTGAGCCTGTATGTGAAAAATGCAACTCCGTTGCTTCTGCCTCCGCTTTGATAAGTGATGATACAATTGATTATTTGCGATACAGTGAAAAATTTCCATATATATATGAACATTGCGTCAATGCTGTTATCCGAACCATGGGCAACACAACCATGCATTGTACGGTTAGGCAACCTCTATTACAAAATGTGCTTCCTGAGTTGGCAGAGTTGTCGTATGAAACATATCTACAGAAAAAGGCAAGCAATGTGTACATGCTGCGACAATTATGGATACACAACAAATTCACCTTAAATGAGGACAATGCAATTTTGCAAATCGGTTGAAGAAGGGGAACATATATATATATATATATCAAACTTTGACAGGAAACAAAAATACCTCATGTGTCTTTGTAATATTTGTTCAACATCCAGATGAATGTTCTTTAGACTTGGCCCATATCTCTGTAATCCCCATATATCGCATGGCCCCGATTATTTTCTACTGGGAACATATACCAGATGGAAGAGAAAACGAATGCGGTGACGTCTTTTCTTTGTATATCAAATTGTTTGGTGCAAAGGTCGATGGGATCTGCTCTACAATGGTCCACAGATCCGCCTGATAATTTCTATGGCGCTGTGACACAAATGTACTATGTGGCTTGCTTTAGCAGATTTATTTGATCGATGAACTTAGTCAAATTATTGTCCTGAAATAATTTGAAATCAACGAATATATAGTGTGCGAAGTGCAACTGTTCTATCATAGCAACAAGAGGCTCTTAAAATTCAAATTGGTCCTTGTTTTGGCATTTTTGCTTATTCGATGAAATTGGTAAAATTAATATCCTGGAATAATTTAAAATCAATGAATATATACTGTGCGGAGTGCAATTGTGCTGTCATATGAACAAGAGGGCCTTAAAATTCAAATTGGTCCTTGTTATGCTTGCGGTGATAGATTTTTTTTTCTTTTTTTTCTTTTGTTTCCTTCATTTAAAAAAAATAAGTGATTTAAGATCCTTTAATAATTTAATGTAATTCAGTTGTACAATATCAATAGTTAATATTAATAATTTGGTATTTGAAAATAATGTTTTTAGATAAAGTTAGATAGGATGAACATCCCTAAACAATTGCAATCTTGAACCCACCAGACGTGGAGTTTGCAAGTTCGCCTGCCAATTTGTATATCATAGAAGTCTGGGTGATATTTGCAGGACACAGAACAAAAGAGGCTCAAATCTCAGCTTGTCATGCTGAGAACCTGCGATCCAAAAAGTGACCAAGTATGGAACGAGGGATCCGCATATGCTCTATAAAATATCTTGTTCATACTTTCTAAAAGTACATGTTTACTATGTATTTCTCGTTTTTCGTAAAACTTTTATATCAGTCACCCGACCAGATTGTACAAACTTTCTCGTCTAATTAAATTCTGCAATATCAAAATTTAATATTAATAATTTAGTATTGAAAATAATGTTTTTAGATATGTTAGATAGTTGATAGGGATTAGCATCTGTAAACAATGGCAAAGTTGAACCCGCTAGCCCTCAACTCCATCTGTGAATCTGTATATCGTGAAACTCTGAGTGTTATTTGGAGGACACAGAACAATGAAACTGCAATGTTGAGCTAGCCAGCTCGCACATCCACTTGTCAATTTGTATATCGCAGAATTGTGAGTGGTATTTGTACAATGTAGAACAATAGAGGCCCCATTTTTAGCTCGCCAGCTCCAGAGCCCTCGATAAAAAAAAATGGCTAAATATGGAATTCATACGGGATCGCTACAGGACAATAAAAGTGCAATGTTCAACCAACCAGCCCGAGTCCGCTTGTCAATTTGTATATCACGGAAGTTTGGGTGCTATTTGTACGGCAAAGAACAATAAAACCTCAATTTTCAGCCCTCCTAAGTATGGAATAAGGAATCTGCATATGCTGTATAAAATCTCATGTCCATACTTTATAAAAGTACATGTTTACTATGTATTGCTCGTTTGTCGAAATTTTTTTATATCAATTGGTCCACCAAAATGGATAAACTTTGTCGTCTACTTAAATTATGCAATATCAATATGTAATATTAATAATTTAGTACTGGAAATAATGTTTTTAGATATGTTATATAGTTTATAGGGATTGCCATCCGTAAACAATGGCAAATTTCAACCCGCCAACCCTCGAGTCCATCTGTCAATCTGTATATCGAGGAACTCCGAGTGCTATTTGGAGGACACAGAACAATGAAACTGCAATGTTGAGCCAGCCAGCCTGTAGGTCCGCTTGTCAATTCATATATCGCATAATTGTGGATGGTGTTTGTACAACGCAGAACAATAGAGGCCCAATTTTCAGCTCGACAGCCCCAAAGCCCTCGATAAAAAAAATGGCTAAATATGGAATTCATACGGGATCGCTACGGGACAATACAAGTGCAATGTTCAACCAACCAGCCCGAGTCCGCATGTCAATTTTTATATTGCGGAATTCTGGGTGCTATTTGTAGGGAACATAACAATAAAACCTCAATTTTCATCCCACTAGGCCGCGAACCCGCGATAAAAAAAGTGCCTAAGTATGGAATAAGAAATCTGCATATGCTCTATAAAATCTCATGTCCATATTTTATGAAAGTACATGTTTACTGTGTATTGCTCGTTTGTCGGAAACATTTTATATCAGTCGGTCCACCAAAATGGACAAACTTTGTCCTCTACTTAAATTTTGCAATATCAATATGTAATATTAATAATTTAATATTGAAAATAATGTCTTTTGATATGTTGGATAGTTTATAGGGATTGCCATCCGTAAACAATGGAAAATTTGAACACGCTAGCCCTCGAGTCCATCTGTCAATCTGCATATCGCGAAAGTCCGAGTGCTATTTGGAGGACACAAAACAATGAAAGTGAAATGTTCGGCCAGACAGCTCGGGATCCCCCGATAAAAAAAGGTGGCTAAATATGGAATTAATACGGGATCGCTACAGAACAATAAAAATGCAATGTTCAGCGAAGCAGTCTGCAATTCCTTCTGTCAATTTGTATATCGCGGAAGTCTGGGTGCTATTTGTAGGACACAAAACAATAGAGACTCTATTTTCAGCCCGCCAGGCCGCAAACCCACGATCCAAAAAGTGCCTAAGTATGGAATGAGTGATCCGCATATGCTCTATAAAATCTCATGTCCATACTTTATATAGAGACTCATGTCCACAAGTGCGCTAGTCAATATGTATATCGTAGAAGTGTAGGTGCTATTTATAGGACACAGAACAATAGATACTCAATTTTCAGCCTGCCAGGCCGCGAACACGCGATCCAAAAAGGGACCAAGTATGGAATGAGGGATTTGCATATGTTCTAGAACAATAATAATGAAATGTTAAGCCACACAACCCGTAGGTCCTCTTGTCAATTTGTATATCGCGAAAGTCTGGGTGCTATTTGTAGGACACAGAACAATAGAGACTCTATTTTCAGCCCGCCAGGCCGCGAACCTGCGATCCAAAAGGTGCCTAAGTATGGAATGAGGGATCCGCATATGCTCTATAAAATCTCATGTCCATACTTTATATAGAGACTCATCTCCGCAAGTCCGCCTGTCAATTTGTATATCGCGAAAGTGTAGGTGCTATTTGTAGGACACGGAACAATAGATACTCTATTTTCAGCTCGCCAGGCCATGAACCTGCGATCCAAAAAGTGCTCAAGTATGGAATGAGGGATTTGTTAATATTATGGTAGCTGCGGGAGGTATTTACCCCCACGTGTGAACCTGACGAGAATAGAAGACTCCAGGAAGCAAGAGAAACCCTAATGAGTTGGATAATAACCCTAGAAGCCTTGTCAGCTCAAGAAGATAATTTATATTAGGCTATTAGCCTCCAAGAGAAGAAGTCGGCCATAAATAATAATAATATACTGAACATACACATACCCAGAAGTAGAAGTCGGCCCTAGCAAAACTGGCAGGATTACTATAAATACAGGGCGCCAGTTATTATTTGTAGCATCTCAGCAGTTGCAGACAGAGCCAGTTCTGCGCAGCAGTTTCCCAGTGGGTGCGCATTGCAGTTGCAGTTTGGTGTGCAGGTTTGGAGGAGGGTTGCAGGTGCAGCTGCAACAACAACTATTTTTCAGTTTTGGCTTGAATATCTCTTGGCTAGGGTTTGGAACATCTGATCAGATTTTTGTGATGCGCTATCCTTGGGGATTGATGCCCTGCTCTTTGTTTGGATATCTAGCCTAGGGTTTGCTTCCGGAGGAATTCTCAGTCAAGGTTAAGGTGCTCGGAGGGAGGCTTCGACCTATGGTTGGGTGACGAAGGTATCATCAATGGTAAAACGAGCACACCATCTTCTATATTCTAACAGGTTATCGGCCCACACCCCTTCAGTAAGCCTAAAACGCTGGAAGGAAACATAGCCTCTAGATATTGAGCTAGTTGAGGTACTGCCGCTAGGGTTACTAGCAGGAGCAGCTTCCAAAAGCACTTCAGCTGGGGTTACCAACAAAAGCAGTTACAAAAACCCTAAACCTCTTGTCAAGGCACCTTAAGTGACGAGATTGACCTAATCTCCGGATAGATCAGTGCGCCCTAGCCCAACACATCTCCTGGTACTGTTAGAAGGCCAAGACGTGAAGTTTGGATTTTCGGTCAAATCTAGGGTTTGACCAAGTCAAGCAAGCCATGAAAAAATCTATGAAGTCTGAAAACAAGCTAGATGGAGCCTCTAACTTCAGAGCATGGAAGACAAGGATTGACCTCATCCTTGCTAAGAATAAAGTGTTGGATATTGTGAAAGGAAAGATCGTGAAGCCAGAGTTTAAAGAAGGAGAAGA
>ML778637.1:1616899-1626989 GCA_009831015.1 Picea engelmannii | reverse complement strand
TTACCCCCACGTGTGAACCTGACGAGAATAGAAGACTCTGGGAAGCAAGAGAAACCCTAATGAGTTGGATAATAACCCTAGAAGCCTTGTCGGCTCAAGAAGATAATTTATATTAGGCTATTAGCCTCCAAGAGAAGAAGTCGACCAAAAATAACAATAATATACTGAACAGACACATACCCAGAAGGAGAAGTCGGCCCCAGCAAAAATGGCAGGATTACTATAAATACAGGGCGCCAGGTCTTATTTGTAGCATCTCAGCAGTTGCAGACAGAGCCAGTTCTGCGCAGTATTTTTCCAGTGGGTGCGCACTATAGTTGCAGTTTGGTGCGCAGGTTTGGAGGAGGGTTGCAGGTGCAACTGCAACAACAACTAGTTTTGGTTTTGGCTTGAATATATCTTGGCTAGGGTTTGGAACATCTGATCAACTTTTTGTGATGTGCTATCCTTGGGGATTGATGCGCTGCTCTTTGTTTGGCTATCTAGCCTAGGGTTTGCTTCCGGAGGAATTCTCAGTCAAGGTTAAGGTGCTCGGAGGGAGGCTTCGACCTATGGTTGGGTGACGAAGGTATCGTCAATGGTAAAATGAGCACACCATCTTCTATATTCTAACATGATTCACAAATGTTCTATAAAATCTCATGTCCATACTTTATAAAAGTACATGTTTACTATGTATTGCTCGTTTGTCAGAATACTTTTATATCACTTGGCCGACCAAATTGTACAAACTTTCTCGTTTGATTAAATTTTGCAATATCAATATTTATCAGCAACAATTTACCATAGGTCCGCTTGTGAATTTGTATATCGCGGAATCGTGGTGCTGTTTGTAGAGCGCAGAACAATAGATGTCCAATTTTTTGCCCGCCAGCTCCAGAGCCCCCGATCCAAAAAATTGGCTAAATATGGAATTAATATGGAATCGCTATGGGACAATAAAAGTGCAATGTTGAACCAACAAACCTGCAATTCTGCCTGCCAATTTGTATATCGCAGAAGTGTAGGTGATATTTGTAGGACATGAAACAATATAAGCTCAATTTTCAGCCCGCTAGGATGAGAACCCACAATCGAAAAAATGCCTAAGTATGGAATGAGGGATCCGCATATGCTCTAAAAAATCTCATGTCCATACTTTATAAAATTACATGTTTACTATGTATTGTTCGTTTGTCACAAAAGTTTTAAATAACTTGCCCAACTAGATTGTACAAACTTTCTCATCTAATAAAATTATGCAATATCAATATCAATTATATAGTTGATAGGGATTGCCATCCGTAAACAATGGCAATCTTGAACCCGCCAGCCCTCGATTCCATCTGTCAATATGTATATCGCAGAACTCTGAGTGCTATTTGGAGGACACAAAACAATGAAAGTGCAATGTTGAGCCAACCAACCCGTAGGTCCACTTGTCAATTTACAAATTCCGCGACATACAAATTGACGACCAATATCTGTCACTGAGATGCAATATGACCATCGACCCTTCACGTCTCTTGGGTATATCTTCTGTCCTTTTTCTTTTGTAACCTGCCCGACCGCTTTCCATACTTTTTTTTTTTTTGTCTCTGGAGGAATCAACAACTAGTTGGGCACGTGCTCGCGTTACACATGGCCGTGTTATCCAACCGCTACCACTATAACCTCCAGGTGTGCCCACGATGCCCCTTATGCGGCACACAAGGTAAGTCGGGGGGAATTGAACTCGAAACCTCATAGAACTTCATTTTCACGGCACTTGCCAATTGAGCTGCCCCCCAGGGGCACCGCTTTCCATACTTTGGTATTTATTGGAATTGGTTTTTCCATCACCGCTGCCTTCATACTTGTTTCCAGATATGCAATAATTAAGCTTTAATGCTAGTAGCCATCCTGCAGGAACCGTTAAGATTGTCATTAATGTCCGTAAATCCGGAGAAGATTTGTCATTAATACGAATTAAACTAAGATCTGTGCACGAGTATGTTATCCTTTCCAAGTATTCATTTCAAAGGCAATGCAATATTTTTTATTTGTGCGCCGACGGGTTGGTGCTTTTAAGAAATTTCTAATTCTTAATCTCTTTTCGCTGTCACCGCCACCTTCACACTTTTTTCTAATTGTGCAATTAGTGAGCTGTGATGGTGACAACTCATTCCGCACGAACCTTGGAAATTGTCATTGATCAACGAAAGACTCGAGGAGATATTCCATTTATATGCATTAAACCATAATTTACGGAGGGTTATATTATCCCTACCTGATTTTCATTTCAAACATCATCTTGAGCAAACAAAAATTCTTAATAAGTTCTGCCAACAGTTCTCTCCACACACAGTAAACACATTGGGGCATAATGGTCAGAGGTTCCACTATTCCAGGGCATATTATTACTATTCATCTCCCTCCGCCCAGGAGAAAAAAAAGAGATGGTCCCTTGGTACACCGAGAGATATATTTCAAGCCAAAAAATTCCATGGAAACCTTGGCTTCTCAGAGAACCTGCCCAGTTGCATTCATGGTTGTCGTAGAAGTTGATGCCATGAATTCTGAGCCGGAAGAAGATGATCTGATGGACGATGATACGACAATGGATGATGGCAATGCAAAGAATCTTCCCACTCATGCGCCCAAATTGAAATCAACCATAACAAATGGAACTTCCCGGCTCGGTGATGGCGGTCATGACAACACCAAAAGGAGTTTTAGAAAAGAAACCGACGGTGAATGCAACAACCACTTTGTAGTGCGAAAGTAGGAATTCCAGAGTTCCAAATTAGTTCGTTCTGGGCGGAAGTGTTTTACTATAAAGCAATGATATGTTGATGCTCCCAGAGATATATTTCAAGCCAAAAAATTATTGATTAACATCTTCGGGAATCAGGTCCAAAACTCTCGCTGCTGCAAGACATTTTCCTACTAGTCATCTCCTTCTGCCCAGAATGGACTAATTTGGGCCTCTGGAATTGCACGTGCAAGCTGTGCTACTGAATTTTTTTGGACTATGCAGAGGCGGTTTCATCTAAGGGTTATTCCACTTGCCCTGCAACCATTTTCGTCTTCTTCCTCAGGGGAAGCTTGTGAAAAATATCAATTTCAGCACATGATGATTCATCGAGGAGAAAACTGCAAGGATTTTGCATATTACGGATCCCGTGCATGTGTTTGTCGTAGATACCTTCAATGTTTTGGCCCGAAGAATTAGGTCCAATTTCTAAGGATAGATGTACAATACTTGATGTTTTTCTTATTTTTTTAAATGGATTTGCTATTAAAAAATATTTTCCTTCAACTCTTCGTTGCTGCCTCTTTTTTGGGTTTAACACATGTTCTAATTGGCATGGTTCGATGCTCTCGTACTTCTTCAATATTGTGTTTACTTAGCTTATCTTTTCTAACATGGAACATCTAACAATTATATGCCAATGTACTATGTGAATCCACCAGCTTTTCATGCAAACAAAAAATGGATTACACAGTTTCAAACCAACGTTCAATTCTATTTGTAATGCATATAGAACATAGCAATACCAATGTACAATGTTGCAACAAAATCGTTATTCTTGTTTCTAGACATGCAATTATTAAGTTTTAATGCTAACAACCCATAATGCAAGAAGTTTAATACTTGAGTTAATATGTTGTACTCATGGAAGAATGTATCAAAAAAATAGTTACACCCACACGTTCCAATAAAATTTAATCTTCAACAAAGCATTTGCGGGAATTAGTAGAAAATGAAGTTTAGTAGTTAAGTTAATATGTTACAGTCATGGAAGAATGTATCAAGAACATAGTTACATGCACACGTTGCAATAAAATCTAATCTTCAACAACACATTTGCTGACAATTAATAGAACATCATGGTTTTGCAACAATGGGGCTTCTTTGAAACCAATTCGCGCTTACGAAAATTGTCTTCCGCCTTTCTATTTTCCCACTCTTTTATTCCCTCTAGTTTCTCTTCCTAGTTACTTAATCGTTTTTTTTTCCCGAAAATGTCTTGCTCCACAGCTTTGTGGATTCACGCGTTTCCAACCACCACTTCCCCTTTCTTTAAATTGACCCTCTATTGTTCCCTGTCCCACAACCGGCACCGAGAGTTCCACGATATACAAATTGACAGGCAGACTTGCGCGCTGGTCAGGTCAACATTGCACTTCTACTTTTCTGTGAACTCCAAACAATATTCAGAGCTCCACGATATACAAATTGACAGACGGGCTCCAGGGCTGGGGGGCTCAAGATTGCCTTAGCCAGACTTGCCGACTGCCTCGCTAATAAAATGGCTTGGAGTTCGCCGATATACAAATTGATAGACGAAGCATACAAACAACAACCAACTAAACTCGCGGCTCGTGTTGCTGGTTGTTGCTTTATGTTTCCGCCAACTTCGCAATTCTTTCCAAGTATATATCTTGCCACAAAAATGGGATATCTGTTACAGATGTGAATATATTGGTCCTTGTTTTTTCGTCTTCTATACTTGGCCAAATATCCATTTCTCTTTTCCCTAAACTTTATCTTTTTCGTCACTTATTCATTCTTTCGAAAATGTATGGCTGAGCGCATGGGCGGTCTTGCGGGTTCACAACTGCACTCGTGCTCTTTTATCTTGACACCGACCAAACACTTCTCCATTCCACACCCAGAAACTTATCCAACCACGAATTCCCGCTAGGCCGTCTCTACATTGGACTTCTGTTGTTCCATGGCTTGCGAACAGTACCATCACTTCCATGATATACAAACTTGTAACCATTCTTAGATCATACCCTCTTCCGTGGTGCACATTTTTGCGTTGAAAACTTCTGAGAAATACAATTTAACCGTCGGGTCCTCGCATATTTAGTGGAACTATTGTCACTCCATTTTGAAGCTCGTCTGTCCACTTTCCAGACTTCTCCATTTGTTCAAATTTCTTTGGCGGATCGTCGGTTTGGCGGGTTGAAGAAATATCCAGTTCGTATTTGTTGTTTCCTATGCCCGCACCCCTTTGCAATTACCAGTTGGCAATTATATATAATATCTTATTGCTACACATCCAATTAGAAATTTCTCTATTCCATACTTAGCCACTTTGTCGGAATTCCGCAAATATACAAACCGACCGCTGAACTGTCCCATCACGATCTCTTCCATTTTACACATTTTTCACTCAAAAATTCCGAAACATGAAATTTGACTGTGCAACACTCAGCTGTCCTGACTATCCGCGTAACCCTTTTTTGAATTTCGTCTGACCGCTTTTCAGAGCTTTCCATTCTTTCATTTCTCTCCACTGTCTCCGTCACCTTTACACTTGTCTATAATAAAAGAATATAAAAATTCATATATATATATATATATATATATATATCTTGTTTCTAAATATGGAATTACTGGCATTTAATTCTAACGTGTCATCATGCAGAAACCGTATAGATTGTCATTGATGGGTGAAAGGCTCGAGGACATCTCGTATTGATGCACATTAAACCAAAATTTGCGGGGGGATTATATTATCCCTTCTGAGTGTTCATTTCAAAATCATGAAATCCCGTTCACACGACGTGGCCTTCGCACGTTCACGAAACCTCCATTCCTTAATTTCTCTTCACCGTACCCACCACCTTCACATCTCTAAATATGCAATAAATAAACTTTACTGCTAACAGTTCATCATGCAACACCAATACAGATTGTCATTAATCAGTGAAAGGCTCGAGGAGCTTTCCCATTCATAACCATTGAACCAAGATTTAGAGAAAAGTTACATTATCGGCTCTAACTGTTCATTTAAAGCATCATCTGCAACAAAACAACCTTCTCATAAACCTATGGCATCAACTCGACAACAGTTCTGTGGATATACAGTGAACATATTAGGGCGCGAGGACCAGAACTTCCACTGTTCCAGGGCATTTTCTTATTAATCAACCTATGCCGCAGAGAACCAAGTAATTTGGACCTTCAGGATTGCTCATGCAGGCTGTGTCCTTGAGGTTTTTGACTGTAAGGACCTGGTCTCTTGGTGCACCGATAAATTTATTGCATAGAAAAGAATTATTCCACTACAAGACCATTCTTTTATTTCTTTGCCACCTCCGGTCTTCCGCTAAATGCTGAAATTGCTAGAGCCAACATTGACGTTCAAAGGAGAAGATTGCAAATAGTTCCTAGCAAAGCATAATAACAGATTGGATCTCTTGCCCCTTTTTTTGGAAAACTCGAATCTGGTTCCTGAAGATATTACAAGCATGCAGGTTAGTTCATTTAGAAATCCATTTCGCGAAATTGCCTGGCTGTTTACAAGAATAACGGGACAAGAGTCCACAACTATTGTTTCCCGCATGGCTCTTTATATTTTTTATTTCACAATTAACGAACAAGCCATTTTTGATTGGGGCAGGTTAATTTCCCATGAAATCTCTTCCCAATTGTCAAGCTACAAAAGAGAAAATAAATTTTATATGTCATCCTAGTTTTTGCAATAGCACATTCTTGTCGGTTTCCGCAACCGTCTCTGTCCAAGAATGTCAACTGCGAATTCCACCCAGTAACGTTCTGGTACCAGGCCTTGTGGAAGCATAAGGCTTCCCACTGTTTTTATGAGGTTTTTAATGGCTTCCTGTCTGTTTTCAAAGTTTTGTTGTTAGGAGAAGATGCTCCCCGCATATCTGAACAAACAACTAGTTTTTTGGACAGGAAGGGGACACTCGAACATTTGGATAATTACACTGTCATAAATTTTTTTGGTTCCATGGAACAACTTGCTCTCCTTCTATGTCACATTACAGACATAATGTTTGTTGTAGAAGTAGCACGTCAATACAACTACTGGTTTCATCTGTTCCAAAGGAAGAAAAAAAACAATTCATTCCTCTGCCTTGAAAAATAGGGGAGTTCGTGTTGAAAAATGTCAACAAAATTGACGATTTCGCAGCACATTCTAGCATATCCAACCTGAGATATGCTGAAGACATAAGAGGATTCGACCCCTATGATATTTTTAGACAACATTTAGAAACACTTAGCCTTAGCGATTGTTTTGTAAATAAACACCTGCCCAAATACAGAGAAAGTGGCGACAACGGTCCTGCCTCTGATGCCGACGATGTAGAGACAGTGCAAAGCTGCACTAAATTGTAGATGCAACAGAGGAAAGGCCCTAGTGACAAGAGTGTTTAATCCACAAATACCACTCCAAAAAGTACGACATCCCATAGCATCTCTCCAACGACCCATCACAACAACAAAGAAACCCAGAGTTCTTCAAACATAGGAGGAGATAACGACCCTCCTCACTCTAAAATTGATAATTCTCACAAGCTTCCAGTAGAGAAGAAGAGAAAAAAAATGTGGGGCAGGCGGAAGAGCCTGAAATTCAGAGTGAGAACATGGAACTTGACACTGATCTGGATACCATGATCCGCTTCCTTGATCAACACGGAGACACCATCCACCATAGCCATCCAATGGACATATCCGTTACCCAAAATGTTGACGAAGATGAATCCTTCATGTTCCAAAGCGCTGTTTTTGATAGCCGGAACAAAAAACTGATAATTGAGAAAAAAAATGTTAAAAATAAGAAATACAAATCTTGTTCAGAGGTTGACGTTGCCAACATGCGGCCGTCCCAAATCTGTCGATTTCACATCGCGACTGGAGAAGCACTTCATGATTCCATTGGAGGCATCGAGACTGAGAATGCCAGACTGAAGGACAGAGTCAAGGAATTGGAAGATGCTTTCATTCCTATGCCATTGCTCGTCGATCCTTTGGCAATAGCCATTCCTGACAGTCCTACACCCAACGTAAAAGCATCCTCCACCTTGTTCGCGTCATGTAAAGGATATGAGGAGAACAATATAAAAAAAAGAATGGAACTGGTTATCGAGGCGTGGAAAATATCACAAACCATCACTTCCCTTGGAACCAAGGCACATACCTTGCTCGAGCTTTTGCAGGTCGAATTAAAAGATGAAGAAAATTTCTTTTTAAAAACGATCATCCCTTTTGGCAAGATTGTCAACAATATGACAGAAACAAAAAGAAGAGAAGAAGATCTTCCATCCAAAAACCGGATCAGCCAATTGAATGCATGTTGGAAAGAAAAAAGTAAAGAACATGCATCTCATTGTTCAGTCATGTGAACAAGCCATATCAAAGAAAGATAAATTATTCACAAAGCTGTCAAATATAGACTTAGCCGGGAAAACCAACGAATTCCAAGACGCCCACTTAATCACAAACTCCTTGTCCTTAACCAGACAAGAGTTCGATAAACAAGTTGCTTTGTTTAAGACCTTGTCTCTGGAAAAGTTTTACAACATCCTTCAATTTGATCAAGCTCATGTCCACAACTGGCTAGTCAAATATGCAATATAGAATGAGGAAATTCATCAGGCTCTCTCTAATATTTCTATCGACTTCTGGGAATTAGAAAACGATCTTTTCAACATAAAAATACAGAATGAGATCAACGTCGCCCCAATGAGAGGCTACATTGAAGAATGGCTCAAAAGACAATTGAAACAGGCCGCCGACAAAAGGCAACAGGTAGTTGCCAACATTCCAACAGCTGTGGAGGACATCCTTGAAACCACAGTCGTCGACGACATCAATGAAATGACAATCGCAAGCAAATAGCCAAAGGGCTCATATGTACCCTCACTATAAGTTTAATCATCGCATCCTTCTTTGTTTATCAACCCCGTTATTCTAGTTTCTTAAATACAGATGTATAGACAAACACTTATACCTTTCCATTTTTTTTTCTTTTGCAGCTATTGCACTCTATTTTCTTTCCACAATCCCGTTTCTTGTACATATTTCTCTAATGGTCTGCAAGAGCCCCAATCTCAGTCCACATGATAAACACATTGAAATTCCGGTTTATATGTAACAAACTTTAATTTTTTTGTATATTTCAAAATTTCCAGTACTATGTAACAAACTTTTATTTTTTGACAGATTTCAAATAAAAATGCATTTAAATTTTTATATGTTACAGACTCTATTCTTATCTTTCACCACTCTCTATGACAAATGCATTTAATTTTTAATATGTTACAAACTTTTATTCTTATCCTTCACCAGTTTGTATGGCAAATGCATTTACTCTTTTATATGTTACATACTTTTCTTTTTTAATATATTTCAAAATAAATGGTGCTCAACAATGCAAGCGTCATTTACTTATACCCCATGTTCACAAATGCATTTAAATTTTTATATTTCTTATCTCCTATTAATTTTATGTCATCATATATTTTGATCTTTCACCTATCCATATGGAAAATGCATTTAAATTTCCAAATTTATTCTTGCACTATAAACACATTTTTTACTTTGTTATATACTTAAAAATAAAAAGGTTTGCTATATACTTTAAAATACTAGATGGTGCTCTGCCTGCCAACCGTCATTTACTTTTGCTCCATCTTCTGTGATATACATGTTGCACACAACATTTCCGTGATATACATTTTGCACCGAACACTTTGTTTCATTTACAATTCGATCCCATTTTTCACAATTTGCTTTCTAACCTTATTGGCAACGAGTGCGCTGCCATGCAACCTTATTTTAAATCATTATTAATTTGTATTTATGAAATTTTTAATTATATTCCTAATTAAAAATATTTTATTTTGGAAGACGTTATTCATTAAAAATTAAATATCAAATTATCATGACATATTTTATTTTGGAAGACGTTATTCACTAAAAATTAAATAATAAATTATCATGACGAAATTCGTGGAAGAAATAAGACATATTCAAGTTACCTCACTACATATTATATAATAAAATTCTATAGCTACTTCATTTGAATTATTTATCTTCGTTCTCACGATAAGAAGAGAATGACTTTGAAGTAGGTAAAAATAATAAAATAGATTTAATCTTTTAAATTTTAATATTAAATTTTCAAGTTTTTTTTTCCATATAATGTTTTTTGATATATATATTTTTTTTGTAAGCAAGTTTTTGTATTAATATAAGAGTCCTTCTTAGAACCAGGTTCCAAAATACATAGACAGAGTTAAAGGGTTGTAATTACTGAACTGCTCCAGGAGGAGAAACCAGTTCAGCCAACCAGATATAGCCAAA
>ML778637.1:1574131-1588438 GCA_009831015.1 Picea engelmannii | reverse complement strand
TGAAATTGGGGGAAAATTCATGATGAATTTGAGGGAATTGAGCCCATGGTTTAAAACCCCCAATTTTAAGCTCAATTTGAAGATTTTTGGGCTTGTAATTGGTCAAAATTTGGACATTACAAAGAAATTGGAGTGAAAATGGGCGAATTTGGGCAAAAGCCCCAATTTATACAGAGAAATTCATTGAGAATTTAACGTGGAAGTGTCGAATTTTTGGTGCATAGGCTGAATTGACATGCACAAGGATGAAATCGGCCACAAAAATATTAAATTTCAAGTTTCATGGCGACCATGGTGGAAATTTTGAAATTAGGCATTTTTGAAAACTTTGAAATTTTGGAAAATTAGGAATTTTTCATACATGAAATCAACATGACGTGGAGGCTATGTGATGGTGACGTGGACTTCCACGATGGTAGGTTGGAAGCATGATGGCATGCCACTGTGGGAGAGTGACCAATGCGGTGGTGGCCAATACCATAAGTGGTATCATATCGTCAACAAAGTGGTTTCCAAAAGTTTGCTAGCGATGCAAAACCAATGAAGGGATGCCATGTATCATAGGACGGTAAGTGGTATCACATCGTGAGGTGTCGTTAACCTCTCGACAACTTCACCATGTGAAATGAACAACAATCGTAGATCTTCTCTCATCTTCACCGTTAGATCGTCTCCACAGTCACAAGGTCGTGGGTCTGATCTGCAAGGTGGCAGGATGGTAGTTGACATAGGTGCGACGTGGACGAGGAAGTATTGATAAAAACCATAAGTGGTTTTGCATTGTGAGAAAAGTGATTTTCCAAAAAAATTTGGTGATGCGAAGCCAACAAAAAATCGCTACGTATAACGTGCGATTTTGCGTATCACATTGCAGAGGGTTGTTAACCCTCGCGCAAGTTGATGATGAAAAATTGTTGTAGGTCATTGATTGTCCCCTGACCTCTGCCATTAGATCTGGGGTGGGGACAATTTCATGCACCAAAGGGAAAGGGGCATGGGATAGGGCCCGCCCATCCCGAAGACCAATGAGGGGGCGCTACATGGAACTTTGCTAGACAAGGTGGGACATTTGTCCCATTCATGATCATAAGTATGCTAGGTGGCTAGTTGATACAGGTGGGTCCATGAATAAAATTGTTTTATTATTTATAAAATGCTATAAAGGCAAAGGTAGAAAGAGGAAAGAGAAGGGAAGAATAAGAGGAAAGAGAGAAAGAGGAAGGCAGAGTTGACGAGGCAGGGCTAGGGTGGCCAAGGGGATGACATGGAATCACCTCAAGGTGACATGTGGACTGAGAATACCAGATCAACAATTCTATTAGTATTAATTAGTCAATTTTTGTAGAATATTATAGTGGTTTTGAAGGTCATAATCTTACAGGGGCATTTTGAGGACCTAAACAACATTTTTAGGAGTTCAAATTTTATGAGAACAAAGTGTAGCATTGATACATCAAATATTTGTATCTCAAATAAAAGAGTTCTAGGAGAGCTTTCCAACGAGCTATTTTGAGATTAAAACAAAGCTCGTATGAAAAAGTTACGATTAAAATAGTGCAAGGTAAAATTTCGACACCAATTTACTTCCAGAGGGCATAACTCCTTGCTAGGAAGTCAATTTGGGGAATAAGAGTAGTCTATGGGCATCCCATGAACCATATAAGAAATCCACAGAGCTAGATTGGGAATCTGGGTACCTGAAAATGTACAGGATGAGGAAGCATACACCTATAACATTCAATACCAAAAAGGGGTAAATGGGTAATATTCAAGTGACTATAACTTGCTGCTCAAAACTCATAATGGAACAAGGAAATAGTCATTGGAAATGTATTAGATAGAAGAAACTAGATATGCACCCAGAAATGTGAATTGAGCAGTAAAATTCAAAAGAAATAAGAAAGAATATTTATGGCACTAAAGGGTAGAATTGTGCATAATTTTACAAAAAATGCTGCATTATTTTATCCAACAAATCTTATTGCACATTTTGTAGAATTAAGGGCACAAATATAACAAAGAATAATAAAAAAAGAGACCAAATACATGGAAAATGCATAGAAAACCTACAATCATGATGATGAAGTCAAGGGGTTGCACATTAGATTGGGTAATGCAAAGACTGAATCAAATGGGCATAGAGAAGGAAAATATGAGAGAATAAATTTACTAGAGACAACAAAGAGTCCACAAAGAGATGTTCTAAGATATGAAGTTGATAATGCGAAGCTTATGAAAGTTCAGGAGCAACAAAATGGCTTCAACATCAAGTTTTTGCAGAGCTTGGACATGATAGAGAAGAAGGTGGATAAGGAGATAGATTCAAGTAAGTCAAAGAATCATAGATCTCATGCAAAAAAGGAACAATCTAGAAGTGCAGGTAGACATTTATATCACTCACCAAGACATTGAGTTATAATATCAGAAAGTAGTCCGAGTTTACTTCTTGTAAAAAGAGGAGGTATGGAGTGGATGAACTACAAGGGGATATGAGAAAGATCAAACCTCCTACCTTTGATGGTGAGCATAAGAAATATGAGGATGCATAGGTTTGGCTATTAGGGATGAGGAAATACTTCCAATTGCACAATTATTTCTCACAGGAAGAAGGGAAAATTGCAATTGACTAACTTAAGGGAAAAACATCAATGTAGTGGTACCAACTCGTGCAAGTAAAGCACATTGATGAGAAGAACATAACTTGGAGGTAGTTCAAAAAGTATTTTCATAAGAAATACTCGTCCAAGCGTTATTATGATAGGAAGATGAAGGATTTCTTTGAACTCAAGCTCAGGAGCATGAACATGGATGAGTATGAGAGGAAATTCTTAGAGATGCTAAGGTATGTTGACTTCATCAAGTATGGGCCGATCAAGATTCAAATATTCTTGAGTGGGATACCTTCGATCTACAATGATAAGATAAAGTATGATCAACCCAAAACATTGGAGGAAGCAATAAGGAGAGACAAATAGATTTATGATCAACATAAATTAGGATCAACCTTTCAAAGATCTTGGATTGACAAGAAGAAAGGTAAGATGGAGAAGAGAAAGAAATGGTTCAAGTCACCATTTTTCAGAAACAGTTCTCAGGGACAACCAACTCAAAATGAACCTAGAATGACAAAATCATTGGGAAAAAGGCCAAGGCAACAACATATTAAATGTTGGGGTTGTGAGGGAGATCACATGTACATAGATTGTACTCACAAAGGAGATAAGAGGACCATGCAAAACATTAAAGAGGTTGATAGATTTTAAGATGTGGTCATAAGCATGCCAAAGATCTATGCAGCCTTGGACAATAAGCAAGCTGAATTTTAGTCTCACATCATTGAAGTGGAAGGTAAGATTAATGATCAACCTATAGCTATTTTAATTGATTCAGGAGCTAGTCATAGTTATATAGATCCCGAGTTGGTGGAAAGATTCCATTTGCAAAGAAGCAAGAATGGGAATACTTTGCTAGTTCAATTAGATACATGAGCTAAAAGAAGAATCAATGAGTTGGTTCAGGATTGTCCAATGGACATGAATGTACTGAGTAAAAAGGAAAATTTGAACATGATACTTTTGAGTTCATATGATTTCCTAATTGTTATGGATTGGTTGGATAAACATCATGTTGTCCTAGATTGCTACAACAAGGCCTTCACTTGTTTGGATGAGGAAGGGAATTTGAAAACAATTCATATTATTCCAAGGGAAGTATCTATCAGAGAAATTTCAGACTTGTAGCTGAAAATAAGTTTCAGGAAAGGATGTCAAATTTATGCATCCCATATGGAAGACACAACTAAGGATAAAGTGCCAAGTATTAAAGATCATCTAGCCTTGAAATATTATGAGGACATATTTAGAGAGATATAGATTTCTCCATTAATTTGATGCACATAGCTGCCCTAGTGTCCAATACTCCTTATAGGATGAGCACACCAGAGTTGAAAGAATTGTAGATGCAGCTTGAAAATATTTTGAAGAAGGGTATATATTCCCAAGTGTGTTACCTTGGGGTGCCCCAACACTTTTTTTCAAGAAGAAGTATGGATCCTTGAGGTTATGCATTGATTTCAAACAATTGAATAAGGTGACCATGAATACCAAGTATCATTTTCCAAGGATAGATGATCTTTTTGATCAGATGAAAGATGCAAATATATTCTCAAAGATTGACCTTAGGTCAGGATACCATTAGGTGAGGATTAAAGAAGAATATGTTAGAAAGACATCATTTAGAACTAGGTATGACCATTATGAGTTTACAATGATGCCATTTGGGTTGTCAAATGCAACAACTATCTTCATGTGTTTGATGAATGGTATTTTCAAAAACTACTTGGATAAGTTTGTCATTGTCTTCTTGGATGACATACTTATCTACTCTAAATATGAAGAAGAGAATGAGTAGCACTTGAGGATGGTGCTACAAATGTTGAGGGAGCATTAATTACATGCTAAACTAAGCAAGTGCTCATTTTATCAAAGGAAAATTCATTATCTAGGCCATATTATTTCAGAAGAAGGGATAACAGTGGACCCTGAGAAGATAGAAGCCTTTAGAGGATAGCCGACACCAAAGAATGTCTCAGAGGTGAGATCCTTCATGGGACTTGCAGGTTATTATATACGATTTATTGAAGGATTTTCAATGATTTCACATCCAATCACTTCTTTGTAACATAAGGGTGTGAAGTTCGAGTGGACCTATGAATGTGAAGAAAGTTTCCAACACTTGAAGAATTTACTAACAAGTGCACCAATATTGAATATTGCTAATCCAAATGAAGATTTTATTTTGTGCATTGATGCATGTAAGGAAGGGCTTGGTGGATTCCCTACCCAAGACACAACTAAGGATAAAGTGCCAAGTATTAAAGATCATCTAGCCTTGAAATATTATGAGGACATATTTAGAGAGATATAGATTTCTCCATTAATTTGATGCACATAGCTGCCCTAGTGTCCAATACTCCTTATAGGATGAGCACACCAGAGTTGAAAGAATTGTAGATGCAGCTTGAAAATATTTTGAAGAAGGGTATATATTTTKAAGAAGTTCGAGTGGACCTATGAATGTGAAGAAAGTTTCCAACACTTGAAGAATTTACTAACAAGTGCACCAATATTGAATATTGCTAATCCAAATGAAGATTTTATTTTGTGCATTGATGCATGTAAGGAAGGGCTTGGTGGATTCCCTACCCAAAATGGGCATGTTATATGCTATGAGTCAAGGAATTTGAAGGAGCATGAGAGACACTATGCCACACATAATTTAGAATTTACAACCATAGTTCATGACTTAAATATGTGGATGCATTATCTTATGGGAAAAATATTTGAGTCGAGGAGAGACCATACTGGTCTGAAATATTTGTTTGGACAACCAACTTTGAATGCCAGACAAATTATATGGCTGAAATTTCTCAGTGAGTATGACTTTGATATAAATCATATCAAAGGCAAAGAGAACATGGTGGCTAATGCACTCAACAAGAGGGTGCATGAGATGCATGCTACAACCATTAGCATGTATAAATATGATTTAAAAGAATTTTTTTTGGAAGCTACAAAATCATATCAACATTATCTACAAACAGAATAAATATTACAGCAAGGTAATTTTCAACAGAAAATCAAAGATTATTAGCTAAGAGAGGATGAAATCTATTGATGGGAGGAATGGCTAAATCCTCACTCAAGCATTTTCAAATCTCACTAGGCTAGGCGATATAGGCAGGATTATCACCCTGAGCTTATAGCCTGTCAAAAATCTCAATCAAATCTCAATAAATTAGTTCTTGGATCTGATGCTATTATATAAATCTGTATGCTTGTATGTAAAATAAAATTTCAAAATAAGAATGTGTTTACAAAATGAAATTTATAAAATAGTTGAATAAGTAAATGTAAGATAACAAAAATCTGAAAATTTAGTGCATGCACAAGTCTCATAAATGAGAAGAAATCAACATATGATTTTATTGATATCAATCTAGATTGAGTTACAACCAAGTTTCTCTTTTCAAACCCCTATGAGGGTAGGGGTTTGGATCAGAATTAGACTTAGAAGTCTAAGATGTAATTTGACTGATACATATACACCTGATGTCTCAAAAGAAGAAGACTAAAACTGAAAAATTGAACTGGATCAATCCAAGTGACAAATACATCATAGTTTTGACTCTACAAAACTAACATTAATTTAAAATTATGAATCTAGGTGTATATTTTCCTTGTTTTTTGAGAAAATAAAATATATTTTCAAAAGTTTTTCAACTTTTGGTGAACAAAAGTGTTTTTTTAACTTATAATTTCACTTTACAGTAAAAACAAAACTTGTCATGAATTTTGTTAGCTTTCTATTGATTATTATTATTATTTTTTTTTATTGACATTTGATATGTCATTTTAGTGATTGTTTGACAATATGTTCCTTAAAAATGAAGGCAGTCATAATGAGTTATGTTTGTTGACACCAATTTACTCATCATTAAACTTTTGATTATGAAAAACGAAATATGTTGCAACAATCTAAACATACTCTATTAACGTGCGACTATAGTTTTGAAGACAATGGATGAATATTATAATTGCTACAACTTTTTGAATTTGACCAATCTAAAAATGTTGCAGATTTTAAACAGATTTAGATTGGCACCATTTATCTTCCTTAATTTTTGTTTAAAAGTAAAATCTAAAAGTACCCTTTTGAAGAGGATAATGAAAGGTTCCATAATATAAATTTTCCATAATTTTTGACTGTGTATTATTGCATATATTGATTTTTAATTTTACTGAATCATTATCTCATCTACAAATAATATGTAGACATTTTTTTATAAAATTAACTAAAATTACTAAAAAACAATTAAATTGAATATAAATTGTATCAAAAGAAAGTAGATTCGATTATGAAAATGTTGGTACTAGTTCCAAAACTAGACTCACAGTATTTCAAGGAGTCTGCTCCTCCCCAAGTTGGAGTACGCTGAAGTGAACACATGCTTTTCTGAAAAGTGTCATAGTTACATGTTTTTGGCCGAACTATTAGTTCGATCGAAAGTTAGTTTTAACGAAAAATTGTTGTTAGATTTAAAATTTGTGTTATATTTTTCAATGGTCCCATTAGATTTAACTTTCGACTGAAAAAATAGTTCGGACGAAAACTATTTCGGCTGAAAAATTCAAGAGTTCGGTAGAAAACAAGCCATTAGCAATTTTCGCGAGCTGATTCTCACGAAAGTGTTACCCAGATTCATGATTTTACCCATTAATCATAACTATAATTAAATTCAAACTTTTAATTAAGACTAAACAAACTTTCAATATGAATGAATGACCTTTGGAGCATGTCAATAATTAATGCTTTCTAGTCCTTTCTTCACCACCTTTAGAATAACCCTGCTATCAACAAGATAACTTAGCTTTGAAGAAATTCATAAATGAATGAATGAATAGATATTCTCACTTGAGGCAAGAGCACACCTTATGATAAGTATTCCTCTCTATTTTATCATGTCCACATTTGTCCTTTCTCTCCTCCTTTTATGTCTTCAAAAAGTAGTTTGAATGATTCAACTACCCTTTTGTTATAAAGTTAAATAACTTTAGTTAGGGAAGGACAACTTTATTTTATAATAATAAGGGTAATTGATAAATAATAATTAATAAGTGATGTCCCCCCAGGTATTTTATTCATTTATTTTCAACATTTTCCTTGTAATGCCAAAATTGATTTGAATACCATGCCCATATCAACATCATAAAATATATAAAAAATCAATCAACATGAACATGCCACATAATCCAACACTTGCACCTCCCCAAAATATCATAATGCCATGAAGTTGATTATTTTTCAAAATAATATCATGTTTTTTCTATCCCAAAAAATATGCATTAAATGCCAAAGTGAAAATGTCATCATATAAACTTAAATAAACAAGTGGAATGAGCAACAAAGCTGCTTAGTACACGCCTCTTGTGAAAAGTTTGAAAAAAAATAGAACAAGAATAATTTACAAATGAATTACAATAGAGAATAAAAGATTTTTTCTTTAATAATAAAAACAATTATTAAAAAGAATACACATTTGCAAGAAAATGATGCATAACTCAAAATCATAGTGATTTGAGACCTCGACTAATTAAAATTATCTTGATCTAAAACAATTCTTAGTATTGTTACTGTTTGAGTAGACTTAATAGTGACTTGATAGACTTAATTCTAACTTCTCCCAATTAAACCTAAAGAAAATTGAAGTAGGGAGGCTAGAGTTACTTACAACAATTTATAATAAATATAAATTGAAGGAACATTACTAGGGACTTTACAATCCAAGTAATGCAATGAATGTAATTGACAAATGCAATGTAAATGACTATATAATGTCAAAATGAGAAACCACAAAGTTTTCAAGGAAAATTGTGTGTTAGGTGGGCCACCCCCAAGGATCATGACTACCTACCTCTAAATGCATGCATGATTCCCTTAAGAACATAAATTGTGACTCTTGCTTTCTAGACTACTATGAATGTACATGATGACTAGCTACATTTATTGCTTTTAATGACTATCAATTTTCATGTTATATTATTAAGCATGAATGCAAATTTTGTACTATAATTTAGTGAAATTTTGTACTATCTTTTTTACAGCTGAAATGTTCAAATTCCTGGAGCATGTTTAGTCCAAGTGGTTTTGGTCCATCAAATAACAATAGATTCTTGTGGAACCTTTTTAACAATTGGAATATTGAACTATGGGAACATTCCTGTGAAACCTTGACACCCTTTTTACAATTGTAATGTTGAGTTTCTAGATCATGTTTATTGGGTAAAAGAAAATAAAAGAAATAGTCAAAATCCTTATAACGTCAAAACTTTGAATTTAAATATAAGCATATTTAGTTTAGAAAAATAATAAAATAACTTTTTAATATGATAATTTGGATCATGTAATTTGATTTTATAAAATGACGATAATTTATTTTCTCATACTCTGAATTTAATTGGTTAGTTTTGGATTTTTTTTAGAATGACAATGTTGACTTTTTTGAACAAATAAAAATGATGTTGTCTAACTATTCTACGCTTTTTCCTTTCTCGTTGGAATCCGACGATATAAATCTACATGAAATCACAGTTTTCTATTGTTTAAATTGCATTTATGAATGCAAAAATAGATTCAACGGGTTGAAAAACCTTTGGGGCACGTAGATTATACAAAATTAACCACTCAAATATGCAGATCCAATAATTTCTCGCCAAAATTCAGACAAATATCTCTAAAAAATATCCTTGTAAAAAGGCCAACATAGATGTTTAGACTACCACAATAAAAATAGTTAAACTCCTTGTAACGTCAAAATTCTTAGTTTACATATAAGTTCATTTAGTTTAAAAAAATAATAAGCTAAGTTTTAATAATTTAGATCATCAAATTTGATGATATAAAAAGATTGTTTTAACCTTTTCCAATTTTAATTTAACTTTTATAATTATAATTTAATTATATTAATTTTTTTTTTTGTCATTATAATACAACTATATCAAAACTTAAAATTTTTACCTTTACCAAATTCACAAACATTTTTATATCCTTAAAAATTATCCTTATGGACTATAGTAACTTCTATTAAACGGATGCACACAATCTTTGTAGATTGTGTTCCTGGAAATCTTATTCCTTTCATGTGTATATGATTCTTCATGGTAATGGAAACCATCGAGATTCTGACCCATAACTTTGAGATAGCAAACACACTCAAAGCAAACTCACCGACCAATTGACTTCACTATGAGTAATAGTTTACTAAATTTATTGTAAACCAATTTCGATGGGGGTGGGATTTTAACTTTTCCATACAAATAAGTTGATTTGCTACATGCACAAAGGCAAATGGTAAACTATTTTTGGAATAAAATAATAGATAAATAATTGTATATTGTAATTAAAAATAATATTTATATTTTTGAATTTAGCAGAGATTTTTATATTTTTATATTTATTTTCAATTATGGAAATAGCAGATTTTTATATTTTTATATTTATTTTCAATTATGGAAATAATATTTATATTTTTGTATTTATTTTCAATTATGGAAATAGCAGATTTTTATATTTTTATATTTATTTTCAATTATGGAAATAATATTTATATTTTTGTATTTATTTTCAATTATGGAAATAGCAGAGATTTATATGACAATATGTGGAAAACATAGATTTTTAAATTTTAGTGTATTTATAAATTTTGACAAATAGTTTTTAAATCAAATAAAATTAGTCATATCATTGTCCTTGGTCAATAAAAAAAATTGAAACACAACAGTTAGAAAAGGTGAAAAATATTTTTATAATTATCAAATATTTAGTTTAATACATATATTTCATAACTATTGTAAAACCATAACAAAATTATTTTATGTAAAGTAACTAATTGAAAGTCAAACCAATTTGACTCCAAAGCAATTACAATATACTCTGCCATATACATGTATAATAAGAAATAATATTTTTTTGTTTGAAGTTGCCTCCATTTGTCTACTTCCCTTTGAAAGAACAACCTTGTACTTAAGTAAGTATTGATCAACACACTTCTTTTCTTCCACCTTTTCAATTTCAGGGTGCATGTCGTTGATAATAATTTTTCTTTTATTACTTTTAGCCTGAACTAGGGGTTGTTTTGACTGTACTGATGAGGTTTAAGATGATTCAGAGCTAGATGAATTTGCAGGCTGTTTACTTTTGTCTAATTGAGGTTCAGTGGGTAAAAATTTATAGTTTTTGGGAACTTGGACATAACATGCCATAGAAGCAACCAAAACAACATGAGGCATGGACTGCATAGGAGGTGGAGGTGGAAATCAGACATCATGCCAATGGACTATGCCACAAGGAGGATTCATAGGAATGTTCTCCCAACTGTCATTGCCTAGCTGCATAGGAGGCTCAAGAAAATCAACAATACTCGGGTGAGGTTGCAGGGGAGAAGCAATATGTGCTTGAGGTGGAGGCAATTTAGGATGTCCAACAAGGTTCAAGTAGCTGGTTTGCACCAATTAATTGAACTCTCCGGAGTTGACATCAAAGTGTATTGAGAATCTCATTCTTTTGTTTCTTCCTTGTTGTCCAAAAACATTGGACACTCTTCCTCTTCGACCCATGTTTCCTTTGTTTCCACTATAGTTATCGTCGCGACTGGAAAAGCTCACCTATATGCATCAATATTCAAATTAGTAAATATACAAGACACAATATATCAAACATCTAATACTATTTTGCTTTCAAATGATTTAGCAATGGCTTTGAAAAGACCAAGCAATCAAGCATGCAAAGGGATATTGAAAGAGAATGAAGGAAACCGGGGAAGCAAAACCATATTATGATAGATAACCCTCTCTTTACTTGTTGTTCCAAATATCTGAACTATACATTCTTTACCAAACTTCTTCATATGAACAATCATTAACTTCTTTGAACATAGACAATGAATGAAAATGAAATAATAAATGACAAAAGAATAGTGACAAGGAATTTATAATTTGTGAAAAATATTATAGGATGACAAGAATACATGAAAAATTTCATATTCATAATCCATAAACAATCAATTAATTATATTCATAACTTGTATCATTTTCCATTCGTGTAAAATTCAGTATAGAAAATTTATAAACCATTTTCCACAACAATCAAGTATACTCAAAATATTTCTTTTATTCACACAATTCTTCCAAAACACATATTGTTATGAGTTTGTTGTACTTAAATCAAGATAACAAGTTGCTTAGAAAACACCCTGTTCACCAAAAATAATATTAATATCATTTATAAACCAATTTCCAAGCATATCCTCTTTAAAGGTTTATATAAATCAATTATATAAACATGGAAAGTCCATGAACTTTAAATGAAATATGTTTTGGGAAGCTTGGGAGTAATTTCTAGAAAATGATACATGATGTGGGGATAATTCCCGGTTCATATAAAAATAAACTTTTTAATCTATATATAAAAATCCTTTAATCTTTTTCACATACACATTGTATTCTTATGTTCAACCAATCGACCCTATATCATCAAAACTAACTGAATGACCATTTGGTGACAAACTTTTAAATGCAAACCCAACTATCAAACTTTGTGGCTATTTACGACTGTTGCAGAGTATAAGTCAAAATAGTTATAAGGTGAAACTTTAGTAATGATTAGAATATGGATTGAAATAAACAAATGAGTTAAAAAATCAGACTCTTAAACTGTCTCATTTATACCGGCAAGGGTTTAAACTCGGTGGAAAGGAATGAAATGTCATGGCCAACAATGGAAAAAGACGCATAGTCTCTATAAAGTACATCAGTAAAACCGAGAATAAGTGTGCATAGTACTGTGCATACCAAAAATAAACCAAGTCATAATTATGTAATGACCATGAGCTTTACATATGAGTCTTTTAAACTACTGTTGTCTCTAGGTTAATTTAAAGAGAAATTGTGGGAGTGCATGGCGAGAACGTGTTGGTGGTGGAGTGACACCGTAGTGACATTGGAACATTTAACATGCCATGATGATATATGATGGGTCTTTGAATGAGTTGCGATGTGAACTCCCAACACTCCCCGTCCACCCTTTTTTGGTTAAAAATTATGTGGTTATTTCTTAAAGGGACTGTGGGACTTATCCCAATCCGCTGAGAGAGGAACCAAGAGAGGCCTTGGATGGAACAAACCTTTGAATTTTTGCAAGTCATGGGACAAATTTTGTGGAATGCACACCATTGACTACGATAACTCCTTCCTGGAGTCAAATAGCTTGATTGGAAAGACTACTAGCCTCTTTGTTGTTGTCTCTTAACACATGAAAGCAACTAATAGTGTCAAAGGATTGAATTTCAAGGTGAATCCTGTTGATAATAACATAAAGATTAATTTTTTTTTGGAATGGAGAGAAATATTGCATGCTTGCTTAAAAATTTGGAATCGCCTATCACCGAAAGATTAAAGATGTCTTGTCCCTTTACCATTTTCAGTCCCTGAAGGAGTAAATAGGCCTTGACTTGATTGTTTGTGGAATTTACAATCCATGCATAAGTTAATTTCTTGTTTCCTCTGGGGTCATTAAGCACCTCTCTTGTACCTGCCGCCCTGAAAAGGGTCGACTAAAATTAATGTTTGGTTGCATAAACAATGCGAGAATGAACAACCCGTATCCAACTTTAAAACTCAATTCAAAACTAACCATCCATCATATGGGCACGAGTTCAAAACCCAACTAAGACTCAACATAAAAAAACATTTCAATGCTAGTCGCATAAGTTCCCAACAGTGGGAAACTGTAGGAGAATTCCATTTATATCATGGATGAGACTTGGCACATATCAAATATGGGTTCAACCCACGAGAATACTTAGCAACATAGATAATCTGAAGTATTTTTTAAAAATGTTGGGGACATAAACAATGGATAAAATTAAATTAAGCTCAAACCCAAATCGAGACTTGTAACATGGCAGTCACAATAACAATGGGTTTAACCCAACATCATATTTTTTTCACAACCCACTGCTTTTTAAAAAATATCTCAGGAAAATGGAAAATGAGAACATGAATTGAGTGAAAAATGCATTTAGCAGAGGACAAAAAAAAAAAAAAACCAATTTCTTTTCCTTTGCAAACAGAAACCCTCGAAAAACATTCACAATATTTCCATTTAAGAGTGAAAAGCAGGGAGAAAGAACCACACACACTCAATACCAATCGAAAACAGAGCCAAAGCTAAGTCATTACTTCGCAAAATACATGCAAGAGATGTTCAACAGATTGACAAGTACATACCTTGCCCAAGAGATTTTTAATACCAGATGTTTGATGCCAAATTATTTGCTACAACTACCAAGAACAAGGTTCCTAGGCCGAGTTCAAGCTCTCTTTCTCTATAGACTCAACAAAACAAAATGACCAAAACCCAAAGCAGAATGAAGTGGTAACACACGATATTATGGGAATAAATTTCCATATCCTTGTTGTTCAATGCATAGCTAGTCCATCACCACCATTCAAACCAAATACCATATATGCATGCAAAATCAACACTTCATACCAATTAATTCGCATAACCTTAGATACATTATACCATGCACTATGTCAAGCTCGATACAATATAAAAATTCTATGCACCAAGGCAAACATAAACCACACCATACATTATGTAAACCTCAAAGTTTATGCCTTTTTCAATTAAATTCTACCCCCAACGTATCATTTCAATGTTGTACTTTATGAAATCATGTCATCTCTT
>ML778637.1:1510576-1558828 GCA_009831015.1 Picea engelmannii | reverse complement strand
CCTTTTACCCCACTTAAATGTTCAAGTACAAGATGATTCAAAATTAAAATGTCTCCTTGGTATATATAGGAGACTAGGAGGTATAATTACAACTAATGGCCTAAAGCCGACATAAATAAAATAACATTACTAATATAATATGCTTCAATTAAGGGGTAATGAGACAATATTAGGGCTTAACACAATCTTGAAAAATGTAATATGTAATCACACTCATACATATTAATAAAATGCGTCACTACTGTATACCAAGTTAGACAAAAGATTATGGGGGGATAAGACTCCACGAGAGGGAAAGGGGGCTAGGACTTGAGAAGAAAAGGGGCTAAGTCATGGGGGCTTAAGCCAAAGAATAAAATAATATTATTCCTAAGACCTAAGTCATATAAATTGTTTTTATCCTAAGTTTATAAGTGGGGGAACAAATAACTAAGTGGAGTCAAAAGTAGTTCCTAGAATGGAAAGTGTCAAGATAGGAACACACATATATAATGTTGGGAACTTAGTGTAATTCCCATCATTCAATCACTCATTCATTCCATTCTATCACCCGTACCATTTCCTGGAGAGTAGGAGTTGTGAAGCTGTCTGTTACCCAATAAATCCTTGGTGGTTTGGGCTGAAGAAGCAAGTTGTCAGGCATGTGGAACATTCTCTTTGGGTGGGGTAATTTTTGGGAATAGGTTTCCCTATGTGTTGGCCTAGTGGGTGTTGAAATCTCTGAGAGAAGCCTTGTGTTCCAAGGGCCATAGAGCCTTTAGACTTCACAACCGACCTATTGTTGAAGCCCTAGAAGGGAAGTGGGATAATCTAAGGACTATTGAGAAGAGAAGGGGTACACTTCCTAAGGCAGGACAAGCTATGGGGAATGAGAGACTATAGGTAACAATTGTTGCTAGAGTTGGCACCTGGGCCTATCCTTTATTGTGTTGTTTATTGGACCTTAGTTTGACTTAGGTAGACTTGCCTTGGTGGAGTCATAGCCTCGACTCGAGGGTGGCCTGCTATTGAGAGTGTATGAACAACAAAGTATACGACTGAGAGGAACATCTGAAGTATGCATTTATTCAGTGATTTTCATTAAAAGATAAGTCTCTTTTATGTGTTTATAATGATTATGTGTGATTAATTTTGTTAACTCTTTTATGGTATAATTGTATATATTTATGCATGCATTTTATGCTGTTTGAACTGCATATTCATTGCATATGCATGACATGGTAATCGATAAATGGTATCAAAGAATTTTTTTTTGTGGTGTGGCTCAACTTGGAGGCTGGGGACGTTACACACATGGCCTCATCTACACTCACTTGGGGGGTTTGAACCTTTAACATTTTGAAATTTTTTATTTTATTTTATTTAACTCATGTTCTTTCATTATGTTTTTACAAAGTGAGGATGAATAGGGTTCAAAAGATGAGGAGGCATTGAAATCAATTCATTTCATTTCCTTATGTTGTATACAATATTGACATTTCCCTCAGGTGGCAGTGAACCATTTATGTAAGTCCGGTAAAATTTTATAATTATGTTTATGGATACCTAGTTTCCCCTCTCATGGTGTGAAATTGAATGAATGTTTTATTTATTATTTATTTTGAATTGAAACAATTTATATTTGTATTTAAAAGTTGTTACAAACACAAACAAAATAGGGATTTCTAAAAGTCAATCTTTCAGAAATTGTCCAAAAATCTAGATTGTTTCTTATAGACTGAACTATTCTAACTTCCACAAAATTATAACATAAATGCCTATTGGTATAAATCCTAAAAACTAGCCTAGTATCAAAACTGTTTTACACAACATAGTTAAACCTGAAGATAGTCTTCTTGATGATCAAGGGGTTGAATTTGGCATAAACCTACTATCCATCTCATGGCTGAATATGCCATTTGTTGTTGCAATAGGTCATTGGACGATCATTGATCCTTGGGCTGCATGGGAAATAATATCCAACATTTGGCTTCTCAATGTCCACTAAATCTGTAGTACTAGAAATAGTTCTTGCATGGGCTGCTTGGCCTTCTAGAGTGCTAACAATCCCTAGCCTTATGAACCCTTTTCTTGCAACATAAACAAACTATGTCATACCTTTTACATTTGCGATGATTGCTTGATAGCTTCGTTGCTTGGTCCCCCAAGAGTTGGAGTGAATTTAGATGGTAGAATCATCTCTTTGATGCCCTCTTCCAAGCTTCTACAAGTAGATTTGAGTGGCTTGTTGCACACTCTTTTTCTAGATACTTTTTCCTCCATGGGAATGGCTTCTTTTCCATTCCATCTTGCCTTGAAAAAGGTGGTTTGAGATACACTTGTGTTCGCTTCTTGTCCACCAAATCCTAGGCCTTCATGCTTGGACCTTTGTTGAGATACAATGAGAATTACATCCCTTGACGCTTCTTGCCTATCCCTTCGAAATCATATCCCATTTTCTTCACGAGATTAGAACCAATGCCTCTAGTGTGCTTCTCAAAGTCACCAAAGGTATCTTGGTGAAGGGTCTTAAAAGGTGAATTTACCATGCTTGATGTGGTCATGGTGCTAGCTTCGACAATGACAATGGAAGGGGCTTGCTTGGTCTCTTAGACATCTACTTTTAGCTCCTTCAAGGCCTCTTCCTTTGATTCCAAGTCCTGGTAGAGTTGAACGATGAATTTGGTGAACCTCTCCTCTTGCCAATTATCTACTTCAATGAATTTCTCCCCCAATTGCAAGAGCTACAATATGCTCTTGTCTAAATATTACCTCATGGTGGCGATGGAGTCCTACACTTGGAAAGGTCTTTTTCCAGGTCGTCCACTCTCTGCCTCCAATACCAACTTTCATTTTGGATTTTCCTATTTAAGTCTCTTAATTCTTCGAGTTTCCCCCTCTTCAAGGATTTTCCCATGGTATCTACTTCAAGGTCTCTGATGAACCAAATATGATACTATCTGATCTGTAAACAATAGGCCTATGGTCTGTCCATATCACCAACATAGATGCCTATTGCGAAATGCATTTTCTTCTCGGTCCAACTTTGGTTCAATTCTCTTCTCATATTTAAATGCATTCTATTTTTACTGCCTGCAATGGAACAAACTTGTGGACATGCTCCTTGACACCTTCATTCTATGGTATTCAATTAGGATGCACTCTTCGAGCTCTCACCTCTGCTCTTCAAACTTCCCAAGTTCTTCTTGCATCAAGCCCATTGATCATTCTTCACTACAACCTTCATTTTTAATGGGATTCCTTTGGAATGCCAACCATCACATTGGTTTGTTTCCCCTTCCCATTTTTTCAAAAAATACAAATAAATAAATAAATAAATTTACAAGCTTATTGCAAATTTATAAACGATTTTGGGCAAGGATCCAATTTAGATCACCCCCCCCACACCCAACACAATTCAAAATGAGATAAATTGGACCAAGTTGTAGAGTGATCCCACCTCTATTCTTTGCATTAACTCCTTTCCATTTATTAACCCGCTTCTCCATCGTGACTGGAATGTGGGAAATTCCCCACAGGAAGGGGAGAGTTAATATCCATCTCCTCGACTTAAAATCACTCCACCACTTATATTTCATTGTAGTCTTCATGGAATACATAATCTACTGATCACATAAGTTATGGGATATGGAATATAATAGTTATGGACCTTTTTGTCCTTAAGGTTTCAACAACCAAATAACTGCTTCATTAGCTACATGATTAACTTGACTGTTTTGATCCCTTAGCACATCACAAAGGTCCACCAATAAAATTCCTTATTTCATTTTGTATTATGAGGATGAGCCTAGCTAAATTACAATGCTTCAGAGATGAAGAGTTGCATATGTGGCTGTTCAAGATCCAAACAACAATTGTATTTTTATAGAGGTGGTACTCCTTTGTTATAGTCTGAAAGATATAACTTAATGTTCTTGGACTAGACTGCCAAATAGAAGAATCCTAAACAATGAACCCCAAGATCTTTATTGCTTGAAAATAAACTATGAAAATAAGAGTATATTCACAAAGAAAAAGTTCTTGTGAGAAGGCAAAGAGTCTTTTACATACTTAAATATAATATTTACACAATATTATACAAAGATAGAGAAACCATACTATAAAAATAATAAATTCATCAGATCCATCACAACATAATAATATTTAGTCAAATTCATTAGACATAAAAGTATAAGTCCACAATGCAAAGAATTTTAAAAGAGCACATCATTTAAACTCAAAGAGAATATGATGAATACACTTAAAAATATCAAACTCAAAAAGTTGAAGTATGAAAAGTCATTAAAATTGCACCTTGAAATAATTCTATGGGGAGTTAAAAAATAATAGTCTATTTTACAATAAGACACAAATTAAAAGATTTTATTCGTCCAAATGGACTGGGATGGGGATCCCGTGGACCTTAAAAGATGGAAGACCTGGACTAGACCTGGAAGAAGAAAAATAAGATGATCAGATATCGGTTATGGGTTCTCAAAGAATGAAAAGAGACAACCGGATGATCTCTGAACGAGAAGTATGAAGAACACAAAAGTATGAAAGGTGACTGATTTACTTACTGTGATGAAATTTCTCTCTCTTTATATTCTTTCTGGCATGTCTTTTATATTCTCTTTCACTGGAACTGCTTGACCAATTACAAATGCTTCTTCTTGATATGATTCAATTATTTTAGTTAAGGCTTTCTTTAACCAATTTTCGATGTGATCTCTCCTTGGTGCCATGGTTATTTCTTGACTTAATTTAATATCAAATACCAAATTTTCTAGATTTTTGAAATCCATCGAAAGTTGACGAAGAGTGTCCTTAATGTCTTCATTTTTATTTACATAACTAACCAACTAACTTTCAACCCCTGATTCTGAATATTTGGTCAAGTTGTTGAACTTTTCAGTTGATGCAATATTCAATGAGTCCAACTTCACTTCAAATCGTTCTTTTGTCATAAGTATGGAATTTAATATTAGATGCGGTTCCTCCACATCTCCATTTGATCTAGCTAAATCCAATTCAATTAATTTCAAATATAATTCTCCTCTTTTCACAATTATAGTGTCACATTCAACTAACATGTCCTTTAAACTCTTTATTCTCTTTAACCAACATGCGTTGAGTTGTTTTATACAAATTGCCGAAGGGAATTTCTCTTCATTCCTTCGGAACTCACTAACACTTGAAACTTTTGCAACGAAAGTAGAAATGGACCCTTTGTAAAATTCTTTGTCATTTTCAAGATCAACTTGAAGATATTGCTTGAAATTTGTCATTCTTGAACCTAAGGAAACAAAACTTGTTGCGAGTTACCTTGTTTCGAGTATAAGGGACATTCTCTTATGGGTATTTTCTCAGACATACTTCCTAATGGCAACAAGTAGACTTGATGTTCCCTTTAGTATGATTTGGATTCCGGTCTTCCCTCAAGACTTTTCAAAGGCTATATTGTGGCAGTTGGACTGGCGAATAACGACGGGGGAATTAAAACACTTTCTAATTATTTAATTCTATCTTTTAAAATGACATTCTTGTTCTCTATATCTCCAACTGACATTTTTAGGGCTTCTTCTCTAGCTTCATGAATTTGTACAGTTTTGGAGGGTAAAACTCCATTGAAGTCGAGTTTTGAGTTCAATTTTCCTTGAACCTTCTTAGTTTTTGAGTTGATTTTCTCAATAACCAATTTTCTTGATTTTTCTATCAAATGTGGCACTGTGCAGGGTCAACGATTCCTCTTCAAACACAATTGCCTCTTGGGTGGATAATTTTGTTGCAATTGCTCTGCTCTCTTTCATCATCTGTTTGTCATCTAAAAATTCAATATCTTCAATATTTAAATGAAGCTCCATGTCTTCAAGAACAATTTCCTCTTCATGTACACCCTCACTTTCTCCTTCCTTATTTGTTCCTCTTTTTGTCTTGCTAGTGACTGGGAGTTTGTGTGGTCTTTCTAAATTTCCCTCAGGAGAGTTTTGTTCACCCCCATCATCAAAATTATCCATCGATAACTTCCTTTTCTCTTGAATTACATACCGAGGTCTTAATTTGGGTAGGCCACTTTTTTGAGAAATATTAGGAGACTGTGAACTCCTCTCGTTCACAACCCTTCCTTGTTTTCTATGCTGATCAATTGTACTGATGGTTGTTTCGATATCCTCTTGTCTTTTCTCATCGGGTAACAATTGGGGATTTTGGTTGTCACCCACTTCTTCTCCAAACAATAATGTATTGACAAATGATACACTTTAGCCTACATATGTCATGTGTTTCATAAATAATTGACTATGGTAAAATCCCTTGACTTCATTTTCTTGCTTTATATTGAACTAATAAAATTGAACTGCGATTTCATTGATGTGTGTAATGCTTTTCACCATTATCTATCCAATTTTCTATGGCAGAGGAATATAGTCTCTCTTTCTCTTTTTCGTTAAAGAAATGGGCCCAAAATTTATACTGCTTGCATACTTCATCAACAAATATCTTATCTGAAACTTAATATGGAAAACATGAGGGTTTCTCACTAGAGAAATACAGTCTGATAACACTAAAATTCTGCATTGCTTCAAAGCTTCCTCTCTTATCTAAGAAGGACATTGCTTCTAGAGACATTCTAGATGTGTTTGGTCCATGAATAAGTTTTTTGAAAGAAGAAATGAATGCATTATTTACTTCATAGAAGTGGTAAGTAGCCTTCTGTTTCCAAAGAGTCGGATACCACATCTGACCAAGATCGAGTTTACAATTGACTTGCTTAGCTAAAGGGAATCCCTTGATGACGTGAAAGTATGTAATTGAAAAAATCAAGTATGAGGACATGCATAACCTTTTATTCTTTTTGAAGTTTGTCAACTGAAAAGTAATTAGCTAGAAATGATATTTTGCCAATCAAACATTTCACTTTTATGAATTGATAAGTACAATATATACAAAGAAAGATTGGGAAGAATAGTCGTAGATTCTTGTCTGACTACTCTGGTAAATAACCACACTATTTCTCGATAGGGATTTTTTAATGAACTGGCCTGAATGCTTGAAAGGTCCTCTGGAATGATTGTTGGGTCTTCAAGATATTCTTTTCGAAGCTCGAACCCTCCGTCATTTGTCTTAAAAAAGTCCTCGGCTGAAAGTCATCGTCGGGTTTGGGAGTCTAATCATCCTCTTAAAAACTGAAGGGGCTAAGGAAATATGAGATTCCCCTTGCAACTTAATTATTATCTGGTTCTTTTCAAATTTATCAATGCACCACGAAATCAACTCTTTAAAGTTGTAGAATTTTGGAACACAACCCACCATAACACTTCCTAATGTTCAAATCTGGTTTGAATTCTTATCCGAAAGTGGTAATGAAGAGTAATATCTATATTCCCACAACCACTGAAATCTTTGATCTGATGGTATCTCCCCAAGATTGTTCCTTTATCCAGGTTTTCATACTTAATCAAGATGATAGATAGATCAATGTACAGTTCTTTTTTAAGCGGACCCGTAGACCCACGGTAAGTGATACTTGAGAAAAAGAGACTAAGTAAAAGAAGTGGATCGGTATGGCGAGGTTGTGGGATGACGGGATCACAGGTGTGGATAAGACAATCGAGGGATATGGAAGGAGTCTCACGGGTAGTGAGAGGTGAGTGATGTGAGGAAAGGGGATATGGGGGGGGAGAAGGGATCAAGATCGAGAGTAAGAGAGGAGATGGGGAATCAGGAAGGGGTTCACAATCCCATGGGGAAGAGACAAAATATAATAGAATATAAGGATGAGTATGAGAGAATAAGGGAGATAAGAAGTAAAGGAGTGGAGGAGAAGAAGTGAAACTAAGTATGAGATAAGAAAAATAAATGAGAGAGGAAATTAAAAATGGTGAAGAGATAAGTATGGAGAATGAATAAGTTTGGAGAATGAGAATAATAAGAGTAATAATGTGTACGAGAAAGGACTAAGTGTTGCGCATGAAAGAAGTGCCCTTCATAGAAGATTGGGCGGTTGGACAAAACCATGAATATATTGAGCATACAGACTCATATTTTTATTCTGTAAAATGCACGACGAAGTTGATACTGAGGGATACACCATAAAATGATGATCATAAAAAAATTCCTCCATCTAATATCATTTATTATTATTATTCCAAAGAGAAAACAAATCTAGGTGATCAAAATTTTTGATCAACAATTGGCTCCAACTGTAGGACAATAACCCCCCATGGGTTGTTGAGAACACCAACATCAAACCAACTGCCTTCTCCATTGGGCTATGAAGTCGTCTTAAAACATCATCTCCATCTAGAAACTTCTTTATTATGCAAAAATTTGATTGACGAAACAAACTATGTACAAACTAGATCTACCTACCCTAACCTATTTGGAGGAAAGGGACACTTTTCAAGTGTAAGTAGATTTCCAATTGAGCCATTCAAACATCCAATTGATTTTTGGAATAAACTCCATAATTAGGGACCATATTGGGGCTATTATCAAAGATTCAAGAGCATTCCAAAAGTGTATTTAAGTAAAACTAAGCCGAATGTGCCCAAAATCTTCTTGCATTTCTTGGACAACAATGTTTTGGAAACATAATTCAATAAAATCAACTCTTGGTTGCTCATGAGTGCTACAATATTTGGTTGGATGAGAAGTTTCCCATTTGAAAATATTTTCATGTTTCTTTTTATCTCCAACCACATACAAGATTCTTGATTCATTGGCAATGTCTTGAAAACATTCTTCCTTCATACAATGGCCATGTTTCCATGGTGAGGTTGCAAAGATAAACTGTTGTTGAATATTTGTGGAGAACTGTAAGGTTTTCTTTTATTGTTCACCAACAATTTCATTGTCTTGAAAAATAAAACAAACCACCCATGGAACCTCTTGTTGCAAATGTCCTTCTTTTGATTCTTGGAAGATATCTTCTTCATTAAACTTTGCTCATGACGAGCAATCAATATCATAAAAGTTTGATGCAGAGTGATCACTTTTATCGTTACTTCTGTTCATCCAATGTAGACATTCCTCTTGTGGCTTTGTATAAATTGGCTATGGTATTTGAGAACCTGCTACAACATTTTGATCATGATTATATTGAATGAAATCTTTTGTGTACATCTAGTGAAGATTCTTTAAATTCATCTTTAAACTCATTATGATCATTAATACCAAATTGAGCACACGAGAGGTCAAAATTTCCCTCCAATGGAGCATGTAGATTATGGTATTCTTCTTGAATTGAAACTTTAGGGTTCTCATTTTTTGTTTCAAGAACAAGATATGAAGAAATTTTTTTCACATCTTTCATCAATTTTTTTTCTAAATCCATTACTCCATTGTCTTGGAATATTGGGAAGTTTAATAAATTAGCACCGATTTCATGAATATTTATTTCAATGACTTGAGCTCACTGCATTAAATATTTCCAACTGCACTTTCCCTCTTTCTTCAATAAAAATATCAGATTCACGGGCAATACATTTTCATAACAATGAAAAATGATGACATAATTTGGAAACATTTCTTGAGGAATCTCATGACGAACTTTCATAAATATGAAAGTGGAATATTTGACTGTCTCTTCCTCATTCATCTTGATTTCAACCAACTTCAGGAAAAGAGAATATGGATCTTTCCTTGGGAAATATTTCTCAACAAATAAATTTTCTAGTACAACCCAACTAGTGATGGTTCGAGGAAGCAATGAATAATACCATTCACCATCATTTTCCTTTAGAATTAAGATAAATAGTCGACATGCAACATCATAATAAACCACATTATAAATACCACAAGCATTATCAAAATTAACCAAATGTTTCTCTGCATCCTCTGAAGTATTTCTGAAGAACATGGGAAACTTGTCCATGGAAATATCTAGCAAGGGATGAAATTCTCCTTGCAAATTGAGTGGACTTTTGTGCAACTGTTTCTTTATTTGGGTACCTTCTCCCTTTATTGTAACTTGAAAAAATTTTGTTGGGATTAATGGGGAAGGAAAAATGTCATCACAACATGAAAGAAACTCCTGAGAGGAATCATAATGTAGATCTTCTTGAAATTCTTGAATCTTTTTGGTGGAAGCACAACATAATTTTTCTTCAAAATCTAGAGTTTCAAGGATGGCGTCACTAGGAAGACCATCCTCCCAAATATTGGATGGTTATTTGGTTCTATAGAGGTTGGCACAATTGATTTGTGATTGAAACTTCAATAATATGTCTTCAAGGAAATTTAATGCTCCTTGAACAGGATTTTCAAGAACCCAGTTAATATTAAATCAATCCCTAGATATTTTCCAAAACTTCAACTAGATAGCTTCTAGTTTTCCAATAATATATGATCCTAAAAAGTATCAAATTTCTTGAAAACAAATTGTTCCCTAGTTGAGTTGCCAAAAATGTTGGTGTTCAGATTATTCAAGATCCAAACAACAACCTCATGAGGATAAAATCCCCCTGTGTTTTTATAAAGGTGATACTCCTATGTTATAGTCTGAAAGATATAGTTTATTGTTCTTGGATTGGACTGGAAAATAGGAGAATGCTAAACAACAAACCCCAAGATATTTATTGCTTGAAAATAAACTATGAAAATACATTTTAAAGTATAAGAGTATATTCACAAAGAAGAAGTTCCCGAGAGAAGGACCATGAATCCTTTACATACTTAAATATAATATTTACACAATATTATATAGAGATAGGGAAACCACAACATAAAAGTAACTAATTCCTCACATCCATCACAACATAATAATATTTAGTCACTTTCATAAGACATAAAAGTATAAGTCCACAATGCAGAGAATTTTAAAAAAGTATGTACTTCAAACTAAAAGAGAATATGATAGGTAAACTTCAAAAATCTCAAACTCATAAAGTCGAAGTCTGAAAAGTCATTAAAGTTGCACCTCGAAACAATTCTCCGGGGAGTTCAAAAATAATAGTTTGTTTTACAATAAGACACAAATTAAAAGATTGCATTCGTCCAAATGGACTAGGATGGGGCTCTGTCGACCTTAAAAGAAATACGAGATGGATTGGACCTGTAAGAAGAGAAATAAGACGATCAAATATCGGTTATGGGTTCTCAAAGAATGAAAAGACCCAACTGGATGATCTTTGAACAAGAAGTATGAATAATATGAAAGTACAAAAGGTGAATGATTTTACTTACTATCATGTAATTTCTCTCTCTTTTTCTACTTGATGATGTGTCTTTTATATTCTCTTTCGCTGAAATTGCTAGATCGATTACAAATGCATCTTCTTGATCTTATTCAGTTGTTTTAGTTAAGGATTTCTTTAACCAATTCTCGATGTAATCTCTTGTTGGTGCCATGATTATTTCTTTCCTTACTTTAATAACAAATAATTTTTTTTTCCATATCTTTGAAGTCCATTGAAAATTGATGAAGAGTGTTCTCAATGTCTTCATTTTTATTTACATAAACAAACAACCAACTTTCAACCTCCGATTCTGAATATTTGGTCAAGTTGAAATTTTCAGCTGATGCAATCTTTAATGAGTCCAACTTCACTTCAAATCATTCTTTTGTCACAAGTATGGAATTTAATATTAGATGTGGGTCCTCCACATCTTTAGTTGATCCAACTAAATCCAATTCAATAAATTTCAAATATAATTCTCCTCTTTTCACACTTATAGTGTCACATTCAACTAGCATGTCCTTTAAGCTCTTTATTCTCTTTATCCAACAAGCCTTGAGTTGTTTTATATGGATCGTCGAAGAAAAATCCTCTTCTTTCCTCTGTAACTTGCTAACACTTGAAACTTTTGCAACGAAAGTAGAAATGACCCCTTTGAAAAATTCTTCATCATTTTCAAGATCAACTTGAAGATATTGCTTGAAATTTGTCATTCTTGAACCTAAGGAAACAAAATTTGTTGTCAGTTCCCATGTTTTGAGAATAAGGGACATTCTCTTATGGATATTTTCTTCGACATACTTCATAATGGCAACAAGTAGATTTGATGTTCCATTTAATCTAGAGCTGGATTCCTATCTTCCCTCAAGACTTTTCCAAGGCTATATTGTGTAAATTGGACTGAAGAATAGTGGTGGGGGCAATATATCACTTTCTAATTCTTTAATTCTATCTTTTAAGACGACATTCTTGTTCTCTACATATCCAATTGAAATTTTTAGGGATTCTCCCGTAGCTTCATGAATTTCTATAATTTTGGAGGGTAAAACTCCATTGAAGTCGAGTTATGAGTTCAATTTTCCTTGAACCATCTTATTTTTTGAATTGATTTTCTCAATAACCAATTTTATTGAATTTTATCAAACGTGACACTGTGAAGGGTCAGAGATTCCTATTCAAATACAATTGGCTCTTGAGTGGCCAATTCTGTTGCAATTTCTTTGCTCTCTTGCATCCTTTGTTCTTCATTTGGAAATTAAATATCTTCAATATTTGCATCGAGCTCCATGTCTTCAAGAATGATTTCCTCTTTAGGTACACCCTCACTTTCTCCTTCCTTATTTTCTCCTCTTTTCCTCTTGCTAGTGACTGGGAGTTTGTGTTTTCTTTCTAGATTTCTCTTGGGAGGGTTTCGTTCACCTCCATGATCAGAATTATCCATCAACAACTTCCTTTTCTCTTGAACTGTAGACTGGGGTCTTCCTTTGGGTAGGCTACTTTTTTGAGAAATATTAGGAGATTGTGAACTCCTCTCATTCACGACTCTTCCTTACTGTCTATGCCAATCAATTGTACTGATGACTATTTTGATATCCTCTTGTATTTTCTCATCATGTAACAATTGGGGGCTTTGGTTGTCACTCTCTTCTTCTCCAAACATGAATGTATTAGCAAATGATACACTGTATCCTACATATGTCATATGTTTCATAAATAATTGAATAGGGTCAAAACCCTTGACTTCATTTGCTTGCTTTAGATTAAAGTGATCAAACTGAACTATGATTTCATTGATGTGTGTAATGCTTTTTACCATTATCTCTCCATTTTTCCATGGTAGATGAGTGGACTATCTTTTTCTCTTCTCGTTAAACAAATGGGCTTAAAATTTATATTGTTTTCATACTTCATCAACAAATATCTTATTTGAAACACAATATGGAAAATACGAGGGTTTCTCGTGAGAGAAATAAAGCCTGATAACACTGAAATTCTGCATTGCTTTAAAGCTTCCTCTCTTATCTAAGAAGGATGCTACTTGTAGAGACAATCTAGATGTGTTTGGTCCATGAATAAGCTTTTTGAAAGAAGAAATGATTGAATTATTTACTTCATAGAAGTAGTAAGTGGCCTTCTGTTATCACATAAGGTTGTCAAGGGCCGTAGGTGTGTGTCGATATACTCGAGTCTGTAATTTCTCCCTGTTTCTATCCCTTTCGAATTGACACGTCTTAAGTTTGTCCCCTTTCAACGTGTAAATTCATCTTCTGTGTGCCCTTGTTTATTTGTGGACCCTGGTTTCCCTTAATGTCCTACCCAAAAGGAGTCTCAGCCCTAAGCCCCTCTGTTTTCCCTAAAGGATGAACACTCATCTCCTTTTTCAGTCATTGGTCTCCCTGTTTTCCCAGCTCACAACCAGTCATCCAGATTCTTGAACGTGAAGGCCGCAACCATGAACATAAAGGGTGACATACAAAGCAACCCATTTTGGGCATAAAAGCAGAAGGCAATTTTAATCTTTCAACGGGGGAGATTCTAGGAGAAGTTCGAATCAATGACTCACGGGCATTCGAAAGTTCAAATTCATGGGAAGTATAGCACCTGAGCAGAAGGTCCAAAGACCGGAGGCCCAAAGCGAGCATGAGACATTAATCTCAAGGGGGACAAGTGGCATTCGATCCAAGTTTTCAGAGAAATGAGCTTCAGGAGTTTCAAAGTGAGAAGTGCATAAAACTTTCGGAGAGCCGAAGCCCAAATTCCCGAAGCAATCATGGACCATTGATCTCAAAATCAATAGGGAGATGTTGATAAAAAATAGCCATGTGTCGTAAAATCCATAGCTCCAGGTGAAAACAAAGAAGGAAAAATAAGTTTGAGATTTGATTTTCCCGGAGTGGATCTCGGGCGTCCAAATCCAGGAGCCACTCGTCGTAGGATCCCTAACTCCGGTGGATTTGCTCGGGGCAAGTAAATTTTGACTATTGAGAAGTCCAAAGCCCAAAGCCAGGAAGGGATCTCAGCCGTCGATCTCAGGAGGGGCACACGTCATCAGATCTATGACTCCGGGTAAAATTCATGGGAAAAGCGAAGTTTGAGTTTTGATTCTCTCGAAGCCTAGAGACCCTGAGTGGATCTTGGCCATCCATTCAAGAAGACACGTTTCATCAGATCCATGGCTCCGGTAAAAGCACTTGGAAGCCCAGGTTTTAGTTTTGATTCTCCTGGAGCCCAGAGACCCGGAGTGGATCTCGGACATCCAATTCAAAGAGCCACGTGTTGCCAGATCCATAGCTTCGAGTAACAACACAACAGGTAAACATGAGCTAGCCCCCGAGCCCTGGAGAGCCAAATGCATGTCGGCTATCAACACAGATAGGTGACACCCTTATGGTTTTGACACGTGGCCCTCTTTTCAAGTATTCTCAGACACACCTCCAACCTGTTTTCAAGTGGCACATGTTACCTGTCCATCCATGACACATCGGCATGGTGACATCTGGCCTCCACATCAAATCATCCTCTAGGAGGTGTTATTGTTCAATGCCAAAAGTAGCGCCCCACCCCAAAGCACACTTTTGGCAGATCCTAAAGTTGGTGGGTGAGTAAGCTTGGCGGTGGCACCAAATATAGCCAGTGCACCCAGATCTCAAATCGTGACTAGATCAACGACCACAGTCTATTGCGGGGACGCAACATACTTGGGCGATATTTTTCTTGAGCGGTCCCGCAATGGAAACCATGGTATGACGAAAATACTACGTGGCGAAATGTGATGGATTGCAGGCCCAAAAGTAGTCTGAACCCAAACCACCTCCAAGCGGCCCCGCAATTACATGTTTATATGGCATCCTATCCGAGAGCAGTAAGTGGACGTGCCCCTGAGCATTAAGTCTCGTTCAATCTCCAAGGAAAAATAGTTAATGGAAGGTAGGTTTGGTGGTTGAAACCTCAACTCACTCAGTAATTAGAAGTATGGAGGAGCCGGCCGTGGAAAACAAAGTTGTCAGCTCGAGGTACCCCTTTGGATGGATTTCTCTGCAGGCCCATGCCGATCTAAGCTTGCGTTTGACAGAGGAATACATGCACAGTTTGACAGAAGACTACTCAGACGCAAAGTTTTGAATGTAGTGATCAGATCACAATCCTGATAGTCGGGGATTGTTTTGAGTATAAATAAGTAGTTTTTATATTTTGTTGATGTGGTCAATTGGTTGAGTAGAGCTCCCTATTTTGTAATGTTTTGATTCCATAACCATTCTCTGGTTATGTATCGTATTTGAGACTTTCAGATTAATAGAAGTCAGCCTCTTTTCATCTCTTTGTAAAAATTGTGCTAAAACACTCGGGCATGGAGGATCCAGTCGAGGGTTGTTATGTTGTTGTAATGTAGGTTTGATTGCAACAGTATCATGACCAGTTTTAGTCAGCTTCCTTGTAATCTTTTTCCCTCTTACACTGAATGGCTCGGGCATGGAGGATCTAGTCGAGTTGCTGTAGCTGCATGGTGATGTAGGTTTGATCATTGTGCTGTTATGACTGTGTTGTTTGGAAATATTTTATTGTCTAAAACTTGAGCTTAAGAGTGATCTTGAGTCTAAGTTTTTCTTCTCCAAGCTGCTTGAAGGCCTGATGCCAATAGCAGTCTTGTCCACCTTTCTTACTAAGTCTTCCCTCTGCTCACACTTAAAATCAATTCACTGACTGAAGTTAGTTGTGGCCCTCACTTCCCTGTGCATTTCTTGTCCATTTATGTGTTGAACATAATTCATATATTGAGTTTTTTCCATTGACCTCCACTCATATAAAACCAACATCCACCAAAAACTCTGATCGGTATTGGGCTTATCCTCCCGCAATTTGAGGGTCACTTTCAGTGTTAACATTCATGGCACCGTTGCCGAGGAACGAATTGAAGACCTTTCCATGGGTAGAACGACAACAAACTTCTGATTCTAAAGGTGCATCATATATCAAAACCTTTGAAGATTGCGCTTGCACCTGGCGACTCCATTGTTTTAGTGCAGCTGCTTCTAGCTACACTTGAAGCTCCTTGGGAGAACATAACGATCAGATCTGGCCTTTTATGGTGAGCAAAGACCAGACACACTCATTTTGCACATCATTCACCTGGTGACTCCATGGTTGAAGAATTGATTGGCGACTCCAATGGTTCAAAATGGACAAAATCTTAGCTCGAAGGTTTTCTCCTTTTAATTTCTCTGTTGTTCCTGGTTTTTCAAATGTTGTTCCTACTGTGGATCAATGGGTTGATTTTTTGCCCATATTTAGAGAACACATAGATGACAACCCTGCCGAGCATCTCCGTGAGTTTCATGAACTCATGCATCAGTGGGAGATACATCATGAGGATGTATTAATGAAGATGTTCATCTTCTCATTAGACAGGGATGCTCGTGAGTGGTATCAATCCTTTCCCCCTGCTAGCATCTCCTCCCTGAGAGAGTTTCATGCAACTTTCAATAATCAATGTCAAAAGTTTTATTCCTCTGAGTTAATTTGTCATAGTTGTTGTGAGGAATATGGATATGGTATTTAGGACATAGTTCATTCTTGCGAAAGCTGTGAGAATGAAGGATATACCTCAGAGGATTTGATGGAGCTGGTAAAATATTTTTTTGCAAGAATAGAGGGATTGGAGGAATATTTTTCTTGCTTCTCTTATGAAGAAAATGCAGAGGATATTCTGATCCTTGAAACAAATGTTCTTGGTATCCCTGATTATGATGAAGAAGTGATGTCGGATACTGACCAAGAACAAACAACTTTTGAAGGATATCCCAACGAAGACAACGAAGAGCATAGCTCTTCCATGGTTTATGTTTATAGTGATTGTGAAACCGATCCTGGGGAGAGCCATGAAGGAGAAAAGGAGGAGCCACATCTCTCGACTATCTTGGCTCAGAATTTTTCCCCTTTCAATTTCTCATCCATATTTGTCTATCCACATCCAGTGTCGGCTATAAATGAATGGGATGATTATCTTCCGAGATTCAGAGGAAGCAAGCATGACCATCCCGGTGAGCACTTATTAAAATTTCATGTATGCATGCTTGAACATGGCTTCTTTCACGAGGATGTCTGGATCAAGATGTTCAGTTTTTCTTTAGAAGAAGACACTCTTGGATGGTGTCTATCTCTCCCTACTGCTAGTGTCCATTCTTTGAAGGATTTTCACGATGCTTTTAATTCGTATTACGGGAAGATTTACCCAGCTCATCTTATTTTTGATGACTATTGTAAGAGGTTTTCACTCCACATTCTGTAGACTATAGAGTGTTCCTTGTGTGATGAGTCCTGTGAAGATCTGATTGAGAGAGAAAGAAAGGATGAAAGTGAGTATTTTGCAAATATAGATGAAAATTTCTCTCTCTCTCTATTTCCCAAGAAGAAGTCTTTCCAGATATGATTGATAATAGCGCTGATGATGACATAACTATGGATGCATTATTTTCTGCCCCTAGTACACCTGTTGTCTCAAATTTAAAATAATAAATGGTTGAAGAAAAGAATCAAGATATTTCTCTTTTCTCTTTGCAAGATAAAAGAGTTCTGCGCTCACCTACCCTTGAAGAGTATTCAGAAGCAGAAAGCATAGGCTACCAATATTCTTATGAAAGAGAAAGCTCCTACCAAGAGTAGCATGATAGAGAGAAAGAACCATCCATGGATACACATGAAGATACTTCTTTCTCTTAGCTAGCAGGTGTTTTCAGAGCAAATAGAGGAAAAATAGAGGAACTAGAGGTGCAATTCATCTCCTATCTTAAACCTGTAAATGAGAAAATATCACCTTAGATTAGCCAACCTACATCAGTCCTCTACCCACCTATACACTCTGAGAACCTTGAACAATGAGTGAGCAACAATGAGGTACATGAGGTAATTTCTTACCAATTGAGCTTTCCTGATTATAAATTTTGTGACCCTGTGGGGTTGTATATGGAGTTGTGTTTTCCAAAAGCATTGGAGCCTACAAAATTATTCATATTATCTTCATTTGGAGGTATTTCCAGTTTTCCCATACATGTTTTCTTTGTGTTGTCATACTTCCCTTACCTTTTATGGATTATTTGCAGAAGAGAGAAGAATTGTATTACTGAGTAGTCTGGGTAGCTATGGTGGAATCTTTATTTCACCTAACACTTTGTAAAACTCATTTAGTCTAGGAGTGTACATAAATAAGTTCCTTCTGGAGCCCATGTGTTTATTTTCATTTTTTAGTAGAGTAGTGTACATATTTCCCTGTTTTCTTTGGCGAGAGTTTTGAGCTAGATTCCATAGCCCAACAACTAAGGCACTGAAACTGCGCATTCTTGGCAGCTCACAGGGAGCATGCCATCCCTTGTGGAGCCAAATGTTATCACATAAGGTTGTCAAGGGCTGTAGGTGTGTGTCGATATACCCGAGTCTGTAATATCATCCTGTCTCTATCTTGTTCGGATCAACAAGTCTTAAGTTTGTCCCCTTTGAGCGTGTAAAGTCGTCTTCTTTGTGCCCTTATTCGTTTGTGCGCCCCAGTTTCCCTTAATGTCCTACCCAAAAGGAGTCTCGGCCCCAAGCCCCTCTATTTTCCCCAAAGGATGAACACTCGTCTCCTTTTTCAGTCACTGGTCTCCCTGTTTTCCCAGCTCACAGCCAGTCGTCCAGATTCTTGATCGTGCAAGCCACAACCATGGACACAAAGGGCGACATACAAAGAAGCCCATTTCAGGCTTAAAAGAAACAAACAATTTTAATCTTTCAGCAGGGAAGATTCCAGGAGTAGTTTGAATCAACGAATCAGGGGGCATTCGGAAGGTCAAAGTTGCGCGAAGTATAGCGCCATAGCAGAAGGTCCAAATACCAGAGGCCTGAAGCGAGCATGAGCCGTTGATCTCGAGGGGGACAGGTGGAATCCAATCCAAGTGTTCGGAGAAATGAGCTTCAAAAGTTTCAAAGTGAGAAGTGCAACTTTCAGAGAGCCGAAGCCCAAACTCCTGAAGCAATCATGGACCATTGATGTCAAAATCAAGAGGGAGCCATTGATCAACAATAGCCATGTGTTGTCAGATCCATAGCTCCGGGTGAAAACACATAAGGAAAAATAAGTTTGAGATTTGATTTTCCTGGAGTCCGGAGACCCAGAGTGGATCTCGACTGTCCAAATCCAGGAGCCACGCGTCGTAAGATTCCTCACTCTAGTGGATTTTCTTGGCGAAAGTAAATTTTGACTATTGAGAAGTTCGAAGCTCGGATCCACGAAGGGATCTTAGTCGTTGATCTCAAGAGGGCCACGCGTCATCGGATCTATGACTCCGGGTAAAATCCCTGGGAAAAGAGAAGTTTGAGTTTTGATTCTCCCGGAGCCTGGAGACCCGATGTGGATCTCGACCGTCCATTAAAGAAGACACATGTCATTAGATGCATGGCTCTGGGTAAAATCACTTGGAAGCCTAGGTTTGAGTTTTGATTCTCCCAGAGCCTGGAGACCCGGAGTGGATCTAGATCGTCCAATTAAAAGAGCCATGTGTCGCTAGATCCATAGCTCCGGGTAAAAGCACAACAAATAAACATGAGCTATCCCCCGAGCCCTGGAGAGCCAAATGCATGTTGACTATCAACACAGACATGTGACACCATTATGGTTTTGACAAGTGGCCCTCTTTTCAAGTATTCTCAGACACACCTCTAGCCTATTTTCAAGTGACACATGTTACCTATCCATCCGCGACACATGGACATGGTGACATCTGGCCTCCACGTCAGATCATCCTCCGAGAGGTGTTATTGTTCAACGCCAAAAGTAGCGCCCCACCCGAAAGCACACTTTTGGCAGATCCTAAAGTTGGTGCACGAGTAAGCTTGGTGGTGGCGCCAAATCTAGCCGGTGCACCCTGATCTCAGATCGTGACCAGATCATCGACCACAGTCTATTGCAGGGACACAACATGCTTGGGCGATATTTTTCTTGAGTGGTCCCGCAATGGAAACCATGGTATGGAAAAAATATTACGTGGCGAAATGTGATGGATTGTGGGCCCAAAAGCAGTCTGAATCCAAACCACCTCCGAGCGACCCCACAATTACATGTTTATATGACATCCTGTCCGAGAGCAGCAAGTGGCCGCGCCCCTAAGCATTAAGTCTCATTCAATCTCCAAGGAAAAGTATTTAATGGAAGGTAGGTTTGGTGGTTGAAACCTCGACTCACTCAGTAATTAGAAGTATGGAGGAGCCGACCATGGAAAACAGAGCTGTCAACCCGAGGTACCCCTATGGAGGGATTTCTCTGCAGGCCCATGCCGATATGAGCTCGCGTCTGATAGAGGAATACATGCACAGTCCGACAGAAAACTGCTCAAACGTAAATTTATTAATGTAGTGATCATATCACTCTCCTAATAGTTGGTATTGTTCTGAGTATAAATAAGTAGTTTTGATATTTTGTTAAGGTGGTCAATTGGTTGAGAAAAGCTCCCTATTTTGTAATGTTTTGATGCGAAAACTGTTCTCTAGTTATGTATCGGATTCGAGACTTTCAGATTAATAGAAGCCAGTCTCTTTTCATCTAAAACTGTGCTAAAACACTCGGGCATGGAGGATCCAGTTGAGGGTTGTTATGCTATTTTAATGTAGTTTTGATTGCAATGGTATCGTGACCAGTTTTAGTCAGCTTCCTTGTGATCTTTTTCCCTCTTACACTGAATGGCTCGGACATGGAGGATCTAGTCGAGTTGCTGTAGCTACATGGTGATGTAGGTTTGATCATTGTGCTGCTATGATTGTGTTGTTTGGACATATTTTAGTGTCTGAAACTTGAGCTTAAGAGTGATCTTGAGTCTAAGTTTTTCTTCTCCAAGCTGCTTGAAGGCCTGATGCCAATAACAGTCTTGTCCACCTTTCTTACTAAGTCTTCCCTCTGCTCACACTTAAACTCAATTCACTGACTAAAGTTAGTTGTGGCCCTCACTTCCCTGTGCATTTCTTGTCCAGTTATGTGTTGAACATCATTCATATATTGAGTTTTGTCCATTGACCTCCACTCATATAAAACCAACATCCACCAAAATTTTTGATGGGTACTGGGCTTATACTCCCGCAATCTGAGGGTGACTTTTAGTGCTAACACCTTCTATTTCCAAAGAGCTAGATACCACATCTGAACATGATTGAATTTACAATTGACTTGCTTAGTCAAAGGAAATCCCTTTAAGACATGACAATATGTAATGGCGAAAATAATTAATGAGGACATGAACCTTTTATTCTTTCTGAAGTTTTCCAACTGAAAAGATAATTCACTGGAAATGATCTTTGCCCAATCAAACATTGTGTTTTTATTAATTGAAAAGTACAATATATACAGAGCGAGCTTGGGAACAAAAGCCATAGATTATTTTCCAGATACTCTAGCGAATAACCAAACCATTTCTTGATAGGGATTTTTTAATCAATTGACCTGAATGCTTGAAAGGCACTCTAGAATAATTGTTGGGTCTTCAATATATTCTTTTAGAAGTTCAAACTCTCCATCCTTTGTCTTCAAAAATTCCTCGAATTTGACACTTTTTAAAGTCATTGTCGGCTCTGGGAGTCTGATAATTCTCTTAAAACCTAAAGGGGCTAAGGAAATAGGAGATTCCCTTTGCAACTGGATTATTCTTTGGTACTTGTCAAATTTATCAATGAACCATGAAATCAACTATTTGAAGTCGTAGACTTCTGGAACACAGCCCGCTAGATCAATTCCCGACATCCAAATATGGTTTGAATTCTTCTACGGAAGTGGTAATGAATAGTAATATCTATATTCCTGCAACCACTAAAATATTTGATGTTCTTGTCCAAGTAAGTAGATGGTATCTCCACAAAACTGTTCCTTTATTTGGGTCATCATACTTAATCAAGGTGACAGACCAATGTGCAATTATTTTTTAAAATGTTATTATCAAAATACACATGTTTACCTTAATACGCTCCATGGCTCTTAACTCAGGAATTCTTAATGCGAATTAATATTAAAATTAAAGAGGAATTGTGTCAAGAAGATCACCATTAATAACGACTTTTAACACTTAACCAATTTTAGTCATTTTTGGGAGATGTGTATTAAATATACATTGGGGAGTGTGACAAGAGAAGACGTAGACAATCGCGGGGCGACAGACAATCGAGATGGCAGAATGGTCGGGTAATGGAATGGCGGGGTGAGAGCATGGAGGGATTGCGGGGTCAGGAGCATATGGAAGAGTTATAAGAATTACCGTGGACCTACGATAAGTGAGACTTGAGAAAAAGAGACTAAGTATAAGAAGTGGATTTGGATGGCAAGGCCACGAGATGGGAGGATCACGGGTGTGGATAAGACGATCGAGGGAGATGGAAGGAGGCCCTCGAGGAATGAGAGGTGAGTGAAGTGAGGCAAGGGGAGATGGGAGGGAAGAGGGGATTAGGGTCGAGAGTAAGATAGGAGATGGGGAATGAGAAATGGGCTCACGATCCCGTGGGGAAGAGAGAGAATATAAGGATGAGTATGAGAAAATAAGAGAGATATGAAGAGAAGAAGTGAAACTAAGTATGAGATAAGAAAAATAGATAAGAGAGGAAATTAAAAAATGGTGAAGAGATAAGTATGGAGAACGACTAAGTTTGGAAAATGAGAGTAATAAGGAGAGTGAGAGTGATGAGAGTAATAAGGTGTGCGAGAAAGGACTAAGTGTTGTGCATGGAAGAAGTTCCCTTCATAGAAGATTGGGTGGTTGGACAAAACCATGAATATCTTGAGCATATAGACTCAGATTTTGATTCCGTAAAAATGCATGACGAAGTTGATATTAAGGGATATGCCATGAATTGATGGTCATGCAAAATTTCCTCCTTCTAATATCATTTTTTAAATTATTCCAAAGAGCGGAAAATCTAAGTGATCAAAATTTTTGATCAACAATGGATAATAATAATTGACGAGTCTCCAATTACCAAGAGCCTCCTAATCCTCCGTGAATCAATAATATTGAGTTGGAAGAAAGTGAATGCCTCAAATTGAATGTTAGTTGCTTCACCTAGACCCCATTTAAACCTTGTTTCATGATTTCCTTTGGGATCAAAGGCGATCCCTCTCGCACTTACCATCCCTATGAATCGACTAAATGTTAATGGGGTATTGCATTAATGTATACATGATTTTTTCTTTCATAATTAGTATGTTGCAAAATAGACTTATACTTATCATCAATCCTAGCAATATTTAAATATTATAAAATAATAGTTGACAATTAAATCAATAATCAATAATTATTAGATTAATAATAATTCTAATTAATTAATAATAACAAATAATTAAATGATTGATAATTAAATAACCAATAATAATTTAATGAATAACAATAATTAAATCACTAATAATAATTATGTTGCAATTTTGATGCTAAAATGATGCAATTTTGACATTAACAAGACAAAAAATGTACCTATTACAATGTTAAAAAGATGCTAATATGACACAAAATAAATAATCACGATGTTATGAGACACTAACATGATGCATAAGCAATGTAACACAATGCAACAATGAATAGTAATGATGCATATTGGATGCTAACACGATGCAAAAGTGATGCAAATTGATGTTAATAAGACAAATACAATTCAAAATGGCTAAAAAGTTCCATTTTTCGATGCTACAACACAAATTCGACTCAATGATGACGCTCAATATGAAAAATCAACATGCATATTGTTGGCTCTCGACCAAGTTTTGGAGAACCTTGGTCATGTTTGACCATTTTTGGGACTTTGACAGGCTAGTCGAAGACGGAGTGCTCAGGCGAAGCGGCGATCGCAAGATCTTGCCCCCTTTTATGGGATTTTTGGGTTTAGGGCTTATGTAACGGGTATGGGATGTCAGCCCATGGGTTTACCCATGTTTAGGCCCCTTTTGTAAAATATAAATAAGTAGCTAGGCGATGTAAGAAGAGGCCAATGTGCTAAGTGAAAATAGTTGTGAATGCTTTGTGCATACTATGTGTTGAGAACTTGCAGAGCTAAGTGCAAGTGATTGTAAGAAGCCTAGTGCACAGACTGTGTAAGGCTTTGTGTTGTGACCTAACTCGAGGAAGGAGGATCTGGTGAGATGCACACAGATATCTTGTCCTATGCGGAGTAGGTTTTGTGGCTCTGTGCATGTAAGAAGATTGAAAGAAGATAATAAAGAAGACGAAGAGTTGGTGGACGTAGCCCCACGCTGGGGTGAACCACATATATCATGTGTTGTGATTGTTTTGTTTTCTTGATGTGATTTATGCTTAGTTTCAAATCTTTATGTATGTTAGATGCATATGATGTAGTAGCTTAGTGCTTAATAACATGAATGAATGCTAGATCTGTTGATGTTATGTGCTAAATGGTTAGATATGCTTAGATCTTGTTGATTACTGCGTTGTTCTGTAATTAGGGTTTGAACCTGCGATGTGAATACGGGTCAAAGACTAAGGAACATTAATTGTTAAGTGCTCTGTTAATTATTGTGATCACATATCTGTGTCCCAACTAGGTTGTAGACACTTGAGTCATGCAACCCCCCTGCATCTACCTCGGGTGAGACTTTAGGGTTTTGTTGGTGTGCTATTGAAGCATTGAACCCCAGGTCTACCCCTGTGCCAACACATATCAATCTGCAAAGGTTCTAGTATGATGTAACATACATGCTTCTGATGCAAATGAGACACAAAACAAGTCTCTCCCTGTGCCAACACATATCAATCTGCAAAGGTTCTAGTATGATGTAACATACATGCTTCTGATGCAAATGAGACACAAAACAAGTCTCTTTGTGTGTTTTGCACAATAATACACAATGCCTTACAATGCACTAACAACGCTATAAAATGTTCTATGTTGTGTTTTTGTTGCTAAGATGATGCCATGTAAATATCATGTTGAAAATATGTTGCAAATTCGATTCAAATATGATGCAAACTATGATGTCCCCCTTAACATCGTGTGTTGTGTCATCCAAACTTGAAAATTTTCCCTAGAAAATTACATGAGGAGGCAACACTAATTATGACGATATAGCCTTATATTGTAGTAGTGAGGTGGAATTTTGGCTATCTCATTAGGTTATCAAGGACATGAATGTTGGTTTTCAAATCACTCCTTTTGGCTATTGTGATGAATCCAACCATATGTATAAGTTGAGGAAATTTTCATCTCCTTCAAAATGAAGTGTATTTATTGCGATGGTTTCGAATGTGAGTGACGACAATAAATTGTGACATCAACTCTTGAGTCTTAGCAACTTTGAGACTTTGCTTCATATGAGTCGTATAAGGATGGAAAATGGCCTTCCATAGATTGAACCACCCTGTGGTGTCCGTGAAGGATGTATGTGGGGAAAACACCATAATGAATCTTTTACTAAGGATTAGTGGACCAAGCCTCTCATCTGCTTGAGATAGTTCATAGTGATATTTGTGGACATATGACCACACCACTCTATGGGGATGAATATCTCCTCACCTTCATTGATGCTTTCTCCCTTTTTATTTTGATATAAACTATCCAATCCAAAGGGAAAGCCTTTAATAAATTCAAGGAATTTAAATCCTTGGTGGAAAATCATAATAAACAAAAGATCAAATATAATGGGATTGATAATGAAGATGGACATTTTGGTGATGACTTTCATCCATTTCTCACATGTCATGGCATTGTTTGGAAGAATCTATCCCCTTAACAAGATGAAGCAGTGCATATGAGGAGTACAACTATTGTGGAAATGGCTTAGTGTATGTTGCATAATTTTCAACTACTGGAGCTTAAATTTTGGAGGGAAGTAGTCTTTTGTACAACTCATATCATCAATAGGACACCCACTCAAGATGTTTGTCATATGATTCCTTTTGAGAAATGGTATGGTTACGAACCTTTAGTTTTCCATATCAATATATTTAGATCACATGCATGGGCTCATATTCCCAAAGAAAAGCAAGATAAGTTTGAACTTGTAAGTCAACAATGCACTTTGGTGGGATACAATGAAACATCAAAGGCATATAACTGATAGGATCCTTCCTCCAACAACATGATTGAAAAAAAAAATGTTTTCTTTGATGAGGTTATTTCCACTGGTCTACTAGGACCCTATTCCACACTTATTGCAAAAGATTCCTCTCAAGTTGTCTTAGTGGATTTATCCTTTTTATGCCCCAATGCTGATTCTCCTATTTTGACTTCTTTTTCTAGCACCACCTCCACATTGACTTAGTCAACTACACATGATGAGGCCCACGTTGATGACTTGTTTGATACTACTTGCAGTAAAGTCTCTTCTACTTTGATTGCTCCATCTTATCTCCTACCAATTGAGCAACCCTATAAAAATGTTACTACAAATCCCTCTACGTCTTCCCTTTCTTTGGCGAGGTTATGACCAATGCTTAAATGGGTTATATATCTACTCTTTATGATGCTATTCCACTCTTTCTTCTTGAAGGAGAATTGGTATGACAATGGAAAACCCTAGTTTCATGAGGTCTTATCTCTAAGGCTAATGCATATCCTATTACTTACACCCAAGAAAAATACTTTCTAGAATGGAATGGTTCTATGGCTATCAAATATAATCCCCTAATGAAAAAATAGACTTGGGACCTAGTCCTCTTACCCAAGGGTAAGAATATGGTTGGTTGCAAATGGGTTTATAAAATCAAGTACGATGTAGACAAAAAACTCAAGAAGCATAAATCTTATATGGTTGCTAAAGGATTCTCCTAGAAAGAGGGCATTGGCTATTTACAAATGTTTTCTCTAGTTGCTTGTATGGAATCAATTCAAATGATTCTCTTTATATCCACTTTATTGAATTGGTAACTTCATCAGATGGATGTCAAGAGTGATTTTCTCCATGGAGACCTCTAAGAAGAGCTTTATATGAAACAATCACTAGGGCTTGCACATATTGGCCATATTCCCTTGGTTTGTAAGCTCAAGGAATCTCTATATGGTCTTAAGCAAGCACCTCATGCTTGGTATGAGAGGTTAGACAATTTATTTATTAGTTGTGGCTTCAATTACTATAAGGTTGAGCATAATCTCTATATTCTCTATCAAGATAGAGAACCGTCATCATTGTGCTATATGTGGATGATCTCCTTTTGATTGGTCATTCCACATCCATGATCAATGACATGAAGAAACATCTTAAAGGGACCTTTTGAGATGACTAATTTAGGGATGCTTCATTATTTTATAGGACTTTATATTTATTGGAACTCTGCTAATATTTCTCTATATTATCCTTAATACACCCTGGATCTATTACAACAATTTGGGATGGGAAATTGCAATCCAATACGTACTCCTATTGCTTGAGGGATGAAGTTTTAGGACAAGTTCTCTTCACTAGTATTTGATGTATCACTTTATCGATCTCTAACCTCAACAATATTCTTTATATTACATATTCTTAGCTAGATATATCCTTTACAATTGGCATGTGTTCCTCCTAAAAGTCAAAGCTTCATGGTAGTCATTGGAAAGTTGCTAAGTGTATCTTGCACAATCTTTAAGGTATCCCTCACATGAGCGTTCTCTACTCAGTTGGTGTTGACATCCATCTCCTTGGTTTTGTTAATGCCCACTTTCAGGTTATCTTGACAAGTGACCCTCTACCTTGAGATACTTGTTCTCTCTTGGTTTTGGACCAATTTGTTGGTGTTCCAAGAGGTAATAGGGTGTGGGTCTCTCCTCCATTTAAACTAAATATGCTAGTGCATCTCATGGCAAGAAGCATCTTGCTTGGATACATATGATACTTGATCAACTGGGTCTTGCTCAACGACGTCCTTCCACCTAATTTTGTGACAATTAGAGTACTATCGAGATGATTTGCAATCTAATCATCAGAAGTCCAAACAAATTGAGATTTGGATGCATTACATCTGTCATCTCCATCTTGAAGAACAACTTGTGCCAAATTTTGTACCCTTCATAGATCGATTTGTTGATATCTTCATCAAATATCTTTTGGAACACACCTTCACGACTAGTCTATGGACATGTATTGGTATAAGCGAGATGCCATTATTAGAGAATACATGATGTAGTGAAAATTATGTCTTCTCTTTGTGGTTCTTTGTTCAGATTAAGGGGGCTTGTTGAGATCATGTGGTTACTCTTCACTTGAGGCCACATGTTGATCCATTGTATTGATTATAGCTTTATAGATCCTGCATATGGAAACCTAATTAGCCATTTATTATACTTTTTATATTTGATTAGGTAAGTCTAGTCACCCTCTTAGGGATAACACCTTATCCCTAAAGGATGCGTATAAATACAAAGATACACTCATAATTTGTATTTACTCTACTTGTGGTCTTTCGCTCTATTTGTGTGGTTGATTGTTTTTGGATGAAGATATGGTATGCGAATATATTTCTTGTGATCAATATTAAGGGCTTTGACAAATCTGCTAGTTTGATGATTGGATCATGTTTGTTGAAGAGATCACAGTAGATCTAGTATCTTCTTATGATTTCAACACTTATTTCATAGTAGTTTAAGAATGTATGTTGTGTGATGTTTCCCGCCCCCTATAAAATCACTAAATATAAGAAAATTAGTTGCGTGATCAAGCATAAACTCTTTGTGTTAGCATTGCATTTGAGATTTATTTTGGTGATTTGATGATTGGAATATCCAAGGCAGTTTATAGATCATATTGGCTCTAGAGCATGTTTCTTTTAGAATTTGTGTGGTTCGAGTGTAGTATATTCTTACTTGTCTCAATTAGTCTAAATATGGGGGAGAGTTGTACCTTGCAGATCTAGATATTGAAACAAAAAGGGTAAAGATGTAGATGCAAACCTCAAATATAATGGATGAGAACAAAGAAACAATCGTTGATGAAAATGAGTTAAAATTTGCAAGGTTGGAAGCTCAAGTTGTTGACATATATAGGAGTATCGCTTTGTTGATGGCCACTCTTGAGAGCAAGAACACCCTCTTTTCTGAGTGTCTTGACTCTCATGATAAATTATAAGATTGAGAGGAGTTGAGGAAAGAGAGAAAACCATTAAATCTCGAAAAAGAGTATTCCAATAACCAATCTTCTTAACCCCGATTCAAAGTAGAAGCAAAGGTTGATATATATCCCTATGAATATGAGGTAGACACAATTAAGTTATATCATTGGTTACAATAAATAGAAGTCTATTTTAATGTGCATAATGTATGATAAGAATATAAAATAACTTTTATTATAATAAAGCTAGAATGTCACGCACATAGTTAGTAGGAAAGTTATCTTAATACTCTTAAACTACTTGGGAATAAGTAATTGAACTCAAAGTCCAAATTTTACCTTATTAAATATAAAATGAACTAAAAAAATTCAATGTCACTGCTACTAGCAAAGGCAACATAGAGTGTATAAATTAAAAATGAGTTGCTTAACACACCACAACTACTAAGCCAAAAATTGTGCTCATTTAAAACCAAAAAGTATCCTCTTCCGAAGCTTAGTGATTTGGGCATAGACGATACATATAATGCCCATAATACTTAAAACAAACTAGCATACCCTTGAAGTCGGGGAAAGGGAATGTCGAAGTGAATCAAGACAATATGTTGATTGAAAATAAGAGATGTTTGTTGGATGGTTCATGGATAACCAATAGAGTATACATTGAATAGGGTCCATGAATAATGTATTAAAATGATATTTCAAATGGTTAAGCATTTTGATATTTCTAAATGTATATGGAAGAATTTTTCCGGAGGAATCGTTTTCTTGTTTCCAAGTAACATAAAAAATAAAGGTGCGATGATAGTCATGTGTCACTTGTTCTTATGAGAGAACATGGTTCAGAGCTTGGTGTGGTTATTTCAAATGTACATATGACCATAAAGGAGATTAAAATTGTTGAGAATTTATTAAAAATAGATTTTCCAAGAGAATAATGATGCCTTATCTCCATTGATTACTTGAAATTGACAATGTATGATCAATTTCAAAAGAATATTGGGTGGCCTTTACCAAGTTTTCATCTAATTGTTTTTCATTCTACTAGTTTGAGTAGTTGTAGCGATGGGTTGTTGGATTAGAAATAAAGAGGAAGTGTTGATACTTTGTTAAGAACATAAATAAATATTGGTGTTTACTTTCTATGTGGATCAAGTGAAGTCCATGTCAACTCCAAAAGGAACCTATATACTTTAGTTTTCACCAGTTGAAGAAAATGAATAGTTTCGTCTCTATGCACAAATGGTAGATATGAAATCTAGTATGGGAACTCTTGATTGTCTCTCACATCAATATTTTCCTAATATTATTACTACTCCAATAATCTTGCTTACTTATGTGGACAATTACTATACTACTTAATCTATAACCTATAGAAGAAAAATTGGGCTAAGTTAAGCTTAAACTTGTTGTAAGAGGGAAGGAGGTCATACATCAAGAGGGGGGAACCCTAAAGAAACTTGAAGCATGCTAGAAAATGCATGAAAAAAACCAAAACTATAAGAAACAAGGCAATTCTATATGAAATGTAAAACATTGAACAAGGGCATGGTACACATGTAATTGTTAGAAACATCATAGCCCCCCTTCTTTTCCAACACAAACATAATCACATAACTTAACAACTCAATATGATACAAATTTCACATATGAATATTAACAAACTTATATGGAAGAGTTTCATATAACAAAAACAATGACATAACAACCTCCTTTTTGTCCTCTTTTCACTCTCAAAGGATGCTAGTCAATATTTCTTTATATTTTGAAAACTTAAAGTTATTAAACATTATATTTCTCAAACTACTAGTCATTTTTTCTTTGAGTTTTGAGAGCTCCAAGTCATTGGTGCTCTTTTTTTTAATCCATTTCCCTACATTTTCATCTATTGGTTTGCTTAATACAAGTTCATACCAAAACCCTAAGTTAAAAAGCAATCATTGTTTCCCCTTATTAAACATTGTATTTTCACTAATATCCAATCCGAGAATCCAATCACCATCAAATTCAAATGCACCGTGGAGAGTAAAGCCAATATGAAACCCTTGAAGCCATTTTGGTATACCAATTGTACGTAAATCCTCATCATTGAAGAAAAAAATATTCTTGCTAACAAATTCTATATGATTTTTTCTCTCCCAATAACAACAAAGGATTCATCTAAAGTATTAGGCTCAAACAATCTTTCCCTGGTTATGCTATCTAACCTTAGGTTTCAATTAGGACCAAGCTCTTCTTTTGTGCTTTGCCTCTTACTTCACTTATTGTAAGCCTTTTGTTAATTATTGTATTTTAGTTTCTATTTTAGTTAAAATCTGTATTTGCAACACCGTGCCATTTTGCATTCAAGCACATTACAACTATGTCACATCATCAACATGTAATACAACTTTCCAATGATTTGGATTTCATTCAAGTTTCTTAGGTATAGAGACATTGACATTTGGGTGGCTTAAAATAAATATCAAAAAATTCATGATAAAGTATTATTGGATGACTGAGATCCTTGCTTTTGCTAGATATGGAATTATTCTCTTTTTTATCCTGTTAGGTTCCAAGCCAACTCCTTCATTGGCCTACTTATGAGCCATAATCTTAAGTTTCATTCATATATATAAATAAATTAACATCTGAAAAGAAAGTATTGACTATGACATTGTTTATCCAAGCACAAATATTTTCCTTCAAATATAAATGTATCAATATCTATAAATAAAGCATGTGTGATTTGGCTTCCATATTAAATCTTACAAGTTATAACTACAATACGTCTTCCCCCCTTCATAATTTTTTTTTTTCCAATAATGAACCCCATCCCATTATTCAATAACCCCTTTAAACTTAGCTCTCCAAGGATTAATATTTTTGAAGTTCAATGTATAACATAATTTGCTAATTAAACTTAGCAAATTATGTTATACATTGAACTTCAAAAATATTAATCCAAAAACATTGGGTGAGGAATCAAGTTATCCTCTCTCATTTTATCACCAATATTATTGTTCTTGTTTTTCATTATGGACCACTTAAAAAGATTGGGCAATTGAATTTATAGTTCACCTATTAAAATCAATAAGAGTGTTGATTCTTGCAAATTACTACAATTAGTTTGAAAACTGCTACACCAAATGCATTCTTTCTAGGTTACTATGTTATCAAAATTCAATTGCAACTACAACAAAAACTTCTCCATGACCATATTATTTGCTAGACTATTTGCACTTTCTATTAGAGGTTAATTGTATTGATTCTCAACTCTTCAAAGAAAGCAAACAAAGCATCTACATGATCCATATGATAATAGTATAGTTAATTTCTTAATCATTCTAGATATAACTTGGAATGGGAGGAAACAAATCCCAATTGAATGATACCATTGATACATATAAACTACTCAGAAGATTAAAAACAAGATAGACTAGGAGTGAAAACTAAACACACCACAAAAGTACATGTACATGGATTACCTTCATTTGTACCAATTGAGATTCACTGATGTTACTCTATGACAACTCATACACATCTCACTTTCGTCTATGCAAGTTCATGACTAAATCTTTGTCTCAACAATCATTTATCATTAAATATTTATTACAAGGAGAAAATAGTATTTAATAATATCTCTTAGAGAAACAATAAACACTATGCATAAAAAAAATAGAAAAACAATAAACATTATGCATAGTAATTAGTAATTATCTAGGAAGACATAACATATAATTTTTTAATAAAGTTTGTGTTTATTGAGAAATTTCTTAAGACTATGTATAAGTGATAACATGCAACATAATGTGGTAAATGAAATACTTCACTTCTCTTCATGCAATTATGTTATTACAACACCAAGCACCATAGCATAGACAAAGGATAATTCACTTCAATTTACATTTTACTTCCCTTCTTATGCTTGATTTAGACTCTCTATGCAACATTCATAACACATTTCTTATAATTTACTTTCTGTATTATGCTTCATTTAGACTCTTTATGCAATCATTCATGACACATTTCTTCTTGCAATCATATATCTAAAGTGGAAACAAATAATTTCAAGTGATTAAATCTTTGTTAAGCATCCAAGATTGTGTTGATTGAGTGTATGTGAGTTAGTAGATTTACATTTGTGCAATGGGTTTAAGGCACATTCATGTATAACATAATTTGCTAATTGTGGATGACGAAAAATGTGTTGAGTTTCCGTATTCTTGTTGGAATTTCACACTTTATATTGTGTTTTTATGGTTTTAAAGCATATTTATTATTATTAATTAATATAAAAGGTAGAGTGATATCTTATTAAAATGTGAAAACTTAAATTTGATAAGGAATTTCCATTTTATAGAATTAATTTTCACAGGTAGAATGAGTTTATAGTTATTATACTTAAAATTTGTTGAGTTCACTTGGTGGTTGACAATTGACTAATAATTTTTCTAAATGACTCCTAGTTATTATTGTGCATAAATTTGTAAGTTAAAAATCTTTCATAATTTGAGATTTCCAAATCAATTTCTTTTATTTAATATTTAATATTTAAATAAATTATAATAAATAAGAAATAATAAGGAAAAAAAGGGTCTAATTTTATAAAAAAATATTAAATTTGTTATAAATTATTGAATTTTTTTTATCTGTTTAAAATAATAAAGGAATTGGTTCTCATTCTAGATATGAGAGAAAAGGTGAAAGTGAATATATATATTATATTTATAAATAATTTAAAGTAAGCAAATATAAATATAAAAAATAAAAATAAGAAAATATATTGTATTTAAAAATATGTTTATAGGAATAAAAATAAAAGCAAAGAAATATATTATATTTAAAAATATGCTAAATAAAAAAAAAAAAAATATATTATATTTAAAAATATGTTTATATGAATGAAAATAAAAGTAAGGAAATATATTATATTTAAAAATATGTTAATGGAAAAATGTAAATATATTTAAATGTGAGGGTAAAAAATTAAAATGAAGAAATATATCATATTTATTTAGTCTCATCTCCATTTCTATCTGCTGAATTTTGTATATCACTTTACTTTTAATGGGAGGAGGATGTGTAAGTGAAGTGAAAGTGAAAGAAATATATTATATTGATATTTAAAGAATGAAAGTGAGTAAATATAAATATGAAAAGATGAGATGAAAGTATGAAAATATTTTATATTTGTATTTGTTGAATTTGGTTTTATAAGATTATTAATTGGATAAAATGAAAATGAATATGAACAAAATGAAATAAGTAAAATGTACGTGATGTTGGAAAAACTTTTAAATTATGTGGTGAATTTTGTACATTACTTTACCTTTTATTGGAGGAGGATGTGTAAGTGAAGTGAAAATGAAAGAAATATATTATATTGATATTTAAAGGATGAAAGTGAGTAAATATAATTATGAAAAGATGAGATGAAAGTATGAAAATATTTTATATTTGTATTTGTTGAATTTGGTTTTATAAGATCATTAATTGGATAAAATGAAAATAAATATGAACAAAATGAAATAAGTAAAATGTAAGTGATATTGGAAAAACTTTTGAATTAAAATTGTATGAAGTTTTTGAAACATTTACAGAGAAGTTTAAAATGAAAATGAATATGAACAAAATGAAATAAGTAAAATGTAAGTGATGTTGGAAAAACTTTTGGATTAAAATTGTATGAGGTTTTTGAAACATTTACAAAGAAATTAAAAAAAAAAAGTGAACAAATAAATTATATTTATATTTGTTAAATGATATTTTATATTTTATAAGTAGATTCATTGAATAAAATTGAAATATACAAATATATTATACTTATATTTGTGGACTTTCAGACTCTAAACTCAAAAAAAAAAACCCAAAAATAAAATAAAAGTACACAAATGACCAATAAAGAAAAATATATAACTCAAGATGACCAAATCTTTTATTGAATCAACTAATATTTCCTATTCCAAATTCAAGATTTAAATAAAACATAATATAAAAGAAAAATTAATTCAAGGTTTGAATAAAACATAATATAAAAGAAATTGGAACTCTTTGTTCTTCCATTCAATGCATGCTTGAACTGATCCACCAATTTTTATGCAAAGAGAACAATGACACAAACATTTACATTGAGGCTAAATTCCTTAAAAAGGAAATGAATGACTTTGAAGCATGTATAATTATATAATTAAATGAAAATGTTTAAAGATAAAGAAAAAAAATTAGAATTTTTTTCCAAAATAATTTAAAAAAGTGTAAAAGTTTACTAACAAGAAAATAAAACACAAACTTATGGCGGTTTTCCATTTGAATCGTGTTAGCTAGATGAAAGTTATCAACCCAGAGACTTTAAAACAAAAAATAATTTTGTTATTCTATTTATGAAAAATACATAACTACTAAAATTGTTACTACATTCTCATTCTTCTTAGAATTCATCTCTATCCCATTTCTCTTTCTCACCCACATACTGTAGAGAATCTCAATAGTGCAAGAAAGATCACCATGTCTATCCCATTCCTCTTTCTCACCCACATACGGTAGATAATCTCAATAATGCAAGAAAGATCACACAACATTGGAAGAGATTCAAGCATCAAGAATATAAAAAGGGGCTTGATCTATCAACTTTGTTGGTTAGTTGATATAATAAATAAATAAGTATGATTAATTGTTGTTAATTTTGATTCCTACCAAAGTAACTTAATATGGGATTGAAAATCTTAAGTTTGGAAATTTTGATGTCGGTCAAGGTAACTTAATATGGGATTGAAAATCCTAAGTTTGGAAATTTTGATGTCGGTCAAGGTAACTTAATATGGGATTGAAAATTTTAAGTTTGGAAATTTTTGACTTAAAATTTTCGATAAAGAAAGAGTTATTATAATATTTTATTAGAAAAACCTAATCTATGTGCACATTCTTTCGTGGAAAGCAAAACTATTCCTTGTGGGCATGGTGAACTATTATTTCACTTTAAGACATATCACTAGTTAGACTATTCAACGGGAGAAATTCAGATCTGAAAAGAGGTAAAGTATCGGGTGATTTCATTTGTTTTTTAATCTTAACTTTAAAAGTAGCATGCTGCTAAATCTATAGTTAATATTTTTATTTTTATTTTTCACTAGTGTGAACATAAACATGAATACTTGTATTTTTGTTGAGTATTATACAAAATTATCCACTTTATAAGTAAATGTTATATTTAAAATTTTTTAAAATGAATTTTGTGAAATCCAATGGGCCAAACTTTATAGAAATGATTAAAAAAAAATGTATGTTATTCAAGTGACTGACAATTGTCTCGTTGAGTATGATGGATTTTATTGTGTCGACAACTGCGTAGAGTTTTGTTTGTTAATTTCATTACATTGCTAATTGTTTCTCATTCTGTGCTCAATGCACCCAGAGTTTGCTACGACCGTAGAAATTAGATTGCAAATCCACCTGGTGGGGCTAAATATCTCCTCACCTTCATTGATGATTTCTACCACTTTTTGTTTATATATACTATTTATTCAAAATGTGAAGTTTTTAAGAAATTCAAGTAATTTAAATCCTTGTTGGAAAATCACAGTAATGAACATTTTGGTGATGAATTTCATCCATTTCTCACATGTCGTGGCATTGTTTTGGAGAAGCCAATCCCTCAACAAGATGAAGTAGTGCATATGATGAGTACAACTAATGTGGAAAAGACTTAGTGTATGTTTCAAAATTTTCAACAATTGGAGCTTAGCTTTTGGAGGGAAGCAATCTTTTGTACAACTCATATCATAAATAGGACACTGGACACCCACTCAAGATGTTTGTCATATGATTCCTTTTGAGAAATGGTATGGTTATGAATCTTCAGTTCTTCATATCAAATATTTAGATCACATGCATGGACCCATATTCCCAAAGAAAGGAAAAACAAGTTACAACTTGCAAGTAACACTGCACTATGGTGGGCTAGAATGAAACATCTAAGGCATATCGCTTATATGATCCTTCCTCCAACAAGGTGATTGAATGAATGTATGTTTTATTTGATGAGGTTCTTTTCCATGGCCTATTAGGACTCTATCCCACACTTATTCCTCCCCAGTTGTCTTAGTGGATCTATCCTTTTTATGCCTGATGATGTCTCTCCTCTTTTCACTACTTCTTCCAACACCACCTTCACATTGACTTAGTCAACTACCCATGATAAGGCATGTGTTGATGACACGTTGATGACTTGTCTGGTACTACTTGCACTGAATACTCTTTTACTCTATTGCTCCATATGATCTCCTACAAATTGAGCGTCCCCATAACAATGTTACTACAAAGACCTTTTATTTTTCCCTTCCTCTCGCTAGGTCACAACCAATGCTTAAATGGGTTATATCTACTCTTCAAGATGCTATTCCACTCCTTCCTCTTGAAGGAGAATTAGTACAACAATGAAAAACCATTGTTACACGAGGTCTTCTCTCTAAGGCTAATGCAGATCCGACTACTTACACCCAAACAAAAGACTCTCCAGAATGGAAGGATTCTATGGCTACCAAATATGGTTCCCTAATGAAAAATCACACTTGGGACCTAGTCCCCTTACCCAAGAGTAAGAATTTGGCTAGTTGCAAATGGATTTATAAAAACCAAGCATGATGTAGACACAAAACTCAAGAAGCATAAAGTTGGTCTTGTGGCTAAAGGTTTTTCCCAAAAAGAGGGCATTAACTATTTAGAAACGTTTGCTCCATTTGCTCGTATGGAATCAACTTAGACGATTCTCTTTATAGTTGCTTCATTGAATTGGGAACTTCATCAAATGGATCTCAATAATGATTTTATCCATGGAGACCTCCAAGAAGAGCTCTATATGCGTCAATCAGTTTGGCTTGTACATAATGGCCCTATTCCCTTGGTTTGTAAGCTCATGAAATCTCTATATGGTCTTAAGTAAGCACATCATGCTTGGTACGAGAAGTTTCAAAATTTCTTTATTTAATTGGGGCTTCTCTTACAACAAGATTGAGCATGATCTCTATATTCACCATCAAGATGGAAAAATACTCATCATTATGCTATATGTGGATGATCTCCTTTTGATTGGATATTCCACATCCATGATCAATGGCATGAAGCAACATCTTAAAGGGTTCTTTTGAGATGACTAATTTAGGGATGCTTCATTCTTTTCTAAGACTTTAGATTTCTTAGAGCCTACATATGGGTACCTAACTTACCCATTTATTGTACTTTATATATTTGACTAGGCCAGTCTAGTCACCCTCTTGGGGCTAGCGCCCTATCTATAAAGGATGTGTTAAATACAATGATACACTCATTTATCATCTCATTAAAGTGAATTCATTCATTCTTTGCTAAAGAGAACCTCTAAACAATTTGTTTACTTGTGGTCTTTCACTATATGTGTGTGGTTGATTGTTTTTGGATGAAGATATGATATGTGAACATTTTTCTTATGATCTACTTAAGGGTTGTTTTGAATATGTTGGTTTGATGATTTGATTAGGATTTGTTGAAGAGAACCTTGTAGATCTACTATCTTCTTATGATTTCAACACTTATTTCTTAATAATTTAATAATCTGTGTCATGCATTGTTTTTTTTGGTTGTTGTAAATTTCCTCTACTTGTGGTCTTTCGCTCTATTTGTGTGGTTGGTTATTCTTGGATAAATATGTGGTATGTGAATATCTTTCTTGTGTTCTATATTAAGGGATTTTATAAATTTGCTAGTTTGATGATCATATTTGGATTTGTTGAAGAGATCATTGTAGATCTAGTACATTCTTATGATTTCAACACTTATTTCATTGTAGCCTAAGAATGGATGTCGTGTGATCCCCCCCCCTATAAAATCACTAAATATAAGAAAAATAGTTGTGGGATCAAGCATAAACTCATTGTGTTGGCATTGAGTTTTAGATAAGTTTTGGTGAGTTCACGATTGGAATATAAATGACGATTTATAAATCGTATTGGTTTCAGAGCATGTTTCTTTGGGTGTTTGTGCAGCTTGAGAGCAATATATTCTTACTTGACTCAATTACTCTAAATATGAGGGAGAGTTGTACCTCGTAAATCTAGATATCAAAACAAGAAGGGTAAATATGTCGATATAAGCTTCAAATATAATGGATGAGAACAAGGAAAGACTCGTTGATGAAGGGGAGTTAAAATTTGCAAGGTTGAAAGTTCAAATTGTTGACATTTATCGGAATATGGGTTTATTGATGACCACTCTTGAAAGCAAAATCACCCTCTTTCAAGAGCAGAGCATCTTGACTCTTTTGATAAACCAAAAGATCAAGAAGAATTGAGGAAAGAAAAAGAACCACCAAAACTTGAAAAAAGGAATTCCAATAACCAATCTCCTTAACCTACAGTAGAAGTAAAGGTCGATATATAACACCTATGAATGTGAGATCAACACAATTGAGTTATATCATTTTTGTTGATATATAACACCTATGAATGTGAGATCAACACAATTGAGTTATATCATTTTTGTTGCAATAAGCATAAGCCTATTTTAATGTGCTTAATGTATGATAAGAGTATAAAATAGCTTTTGCCATACTAAAACGTCGATGATTGCAAATCCAAAGAAGTAACAGACAAATCTGAAGCAATCAAAATACAAACCTGCGACGGCAAAGCAAAGATTTTAAAAACCGTATAGTTCCTACATATATTTTTTCTGTAATGACTTGGCCTTTATAGCTCAGTGGTAGAGCGTCAGTCTTGTAAACTGAAGGTCCGCAGTTCGATCCTGCGTGGAGGCATTTTAAATAAAAAAATATCCCCAGCAGAACTCTTTTATGTATGGGGTTAAGATAGGGTATTTGAAGAAAGCGTACAATTTTTTTACTAGAGCCTTAGATATTTTTAAAGTTTGAGAATCATTTATTCGTGAGATATTTTTAAACTTTGAGAATCATTTATGAAATGTCGAGTTGCAAAAACATACTTGTTTTATTTAATTAGATTTTATTAATGTCTATCAAAAATAGATAAAATTTCATAAATATGTATAAAAAGAGGGATTTCTAGTTTCTTTTAAACATAAATTTAAGTGAAATTTGAGTTTTATTTATATTTAAGTGAAATTTGAGTTTTATTTATATTTAAGTGAAATTTGAGTTTTATTTATATTTTGACTTTATGTATACGATTAAGATAGGCTATTTGAAGAAAGATATAGATTATCTAGATCTGGATTGAAACCTATAGTGTTACTTAATTTTTAAATTTGAAACATTGCAACCAAGTAATATAAAGAGTATATTTGCAATAACTAAATATAAGAGACAATGAGATGGAAAATGTAAAAGATATCCTTGTATCAAGATATTTTAAAGAAGGAAACAATGTTCATTTTTAAGGTGGGGCGATCTTTTATTGAGCAGAACTCCAATACAACAACACAAGACAAACATTTCATAGTTTTCTATCTCTGTAAATAACAACAAGACCATTTATGTTTAGTTTCTTTTAAACATGAAGTTAAGTGAAATTTGAGTTTTATTTATATTTTGACTTTATGTATAGGGTTAAGATAGGCTATTTGAAGAAAGATATAGATTATCTAGATCTGGATTGAAACGTATAGTGTTACTTAATTTTTAAATTTGAAACATTGCAACCAAGTAATATAAATAATATATTTGCAATAACCAAATACAAGAGACAATGAGATGGAAAATGTAAAAGATATCCTTGTATTAAGATATTTTGAAGAAGGAAACAATGTTCATTCTTAAGGTGGGGCGACCTTTTATTGAGCAGAACTCCAAATACAACAACACAAGACAAACATTTCATAGTTTTCTATCTCTGTAAATAACAACAAGAACACTAATTACTTGTGGTCCTATCATTAATGGGTACTGACTAGCTAGTGGGCCTTATAAAGTGAATATTTTACATTAAATAACTCTCCACTACTATCCAATGGGTCTTATTCAAAGAGGATGGATGCATACAACAATTAACTAACTCTTAGGTAGCCTAAAGTAGGGAGGTTAGGGTAGGACCATAATATGCCCTCCCCCTTTGAAATCAACGTTTTCCTTAGGGATGAAGACGAGGAAATTGCTGCAGAATCGTGGTTGGTTCCCATGTGGCATCTTTGGTTGGGATTTCTTTCCACTGGATTAGTACTTCACTGATCGTGCAGTGGCACAATTGACGCTCTTTGGTATCCAATAATGCTTCCAGTTGAAGCCAAATGGATCCTTCTTCATCAAGTTCTGATAAGATGGTTTTCACATTGCACTTTGATCCCACGACATTCCTTAGACAAGACACATGAAATATTGGATGAATCTTGGAGTGGGCTAGAGAAACTAGTTTGTAGGCCATTTGTTCAATGCATTGGATGATCTCATAAGATCCATAGAACTTTGGTGCTAATTTCTCAGGTGTTTTTTCCTTGAGTGATGTTTGTTTATAGGGTTGAAGGTGAAGAAGCATTTGATCCCCTGTTGCAAAAGAACGTTCAGAGTGATACTAGTCTGCTTATCGTTTCATTCTATTTTAAGCCATAACCAAATTATTCTTTAGTATGTGGATAATGACTTTCTTTGGATCAGACAATGAAGGTGAGGGAAAGCATTAATGGAGGTCTATTTCAATTTTGGTTTTGATTTGAGTAGTAAACAATAAGGATAAGACATGATAAAAAATAATTACTCCCCCTCACTCTCCTTCCAATCCAATTAGTTTTATCTTAGTTGTTTTGAATGTGAATGTGAGGTTATTTTGCAATTTATGGGTTAGTTGCAGGTGGGAACAATAGGAGGTGGAAAAGAGTTGGCTTCACACGTTGCTTGCTTGAATATATTCAAAGTGAAAGGATAAAATGTGGAATTCCGCATAGCGAATGCTCAAAGGTTGGTGGGAATTAAGGCATGAGTAGTTTTGGCTGGAGAATTGTCTCTCATGTTTTCTTTGGCTACATGCCAATTGGTGAAAAACCATATGAAGTTCAAGTAAAGAAGCCAAAGAAACAATCATCACCTAATTAATGGCCTTATTTATCATAGTTTGGATCCACACACCCCATCCCAATAAATTCATGGGTAACATAATTCACTTAGCCATTATTCATTTCATTTCAAGGTGGTTTGTTTATCAAAGTAATGAAGGACAATGATACTCAAAATTACTTTAATAATTGCTATATACAATGCATTGGTTACATAACTTTACATGAATAACACCTAATGGGCAAGACACTAAACTACAATCAAGGGTAGTATCTAGTCTCATGTGTGGGACTAAAGCTACATGCTACTAGAAAGCACATGACCCCATTGGAGTTAACCACATCGATGACTACAAAGGACACTTGCTTTCTTGCAAACACTGTTTAGGATGAAACTGTCTTTTGGTCTTGGAGTAAAACTTAAAACTGTATTTGATTGACTAAGATATCATCTTCCTCGAATGTAAGGAAATAGGTTAATGACCCAAAACTTAGAGGCTTTTAGCAAGAGTGGAAGTTTGCCCCCTTACGAATCACCAACGTGCCATTTTAGGTGGCGTGGTTTTCCTCGAATATTGGTGATGAGTCAGCCCACGTTCGTGGATAACAACCAATGGTGACTATCCTCATTTTCAATTGACAACTGAATTATGATAGGTTTTGCATTATAAAGGTGCTAGAAAAGTATGACAAGTATCGCTTTGAGATGGTGGTATTGTAAATGATAAATACAAATGGGAATATTTTCGATAGAGATGGGGACAGAGTGCCAAAGACTATACCTACGTATTCTTAAGGGAAGCTATTATATTGAATATTTCACAAGAAGATCACATGTACTCTTGATGAAATATCTTAGAAGACTGTATAGTCCTAAACCAAAAGAGCTTGGTTTATTTTAAATAAAAAATCTTGATTATGCTAGCAGAAAATCCATGCCATTGAGGCCAAGAGCAAGAAGTATCAAAGAGAGGAAAAGAATGTAACACACAAGAAAAAAGATCATCCCAACAACATTCTGGAAAGGGACAAAATAAGAAATTTGCATCGTTGTTCAACATCCATTGCAAAAAAAGCGTTGCAATTCTTGCAACAAAGATGGGCATACAAATGAGAAATGTTGGAAGCTTCACCAATAAATGAATCCAAGGAATAAGAAGAAGGCATACAAAATATCCGTTGATCCAATGGAATGACACGATTTTGAAAGAGGAGTGGAAGATGACAAGAAGCTAACCCTCATGGATTGTGGTCAATGCCTATGCTATTGTTGATCCGAGAAGCCAAAATAGATTGATTTATAAGGAAGTTGGGGTTGCAAAATTTTAAACAATTGTAACATTGTAACCTTACCCATTGGGATGGCTTCAAAAGGACCCTGAACTACAAGAGACCCCTGATGCGAATTCACGTTCTCAATTTTAGCCAATTTTATGAACGAGTTGGAAACTGACATAGTTCTTTATTATTGTAAATCAAATGATTGTTTATTGTGAACTTAAAGAATATATTATATGATGAATATAGTTATTGTAGTGATCCAAAAACACATTTGAAAGAGTAAATCTGTAAAATTTATGATATAAATAAGATTCAGAATGCAAGTTTTTTTCAATTTTTATTATTATTAAAAAATCGTAAAACAAGGGAAATAACTACAAAACAGTTAGTTCCTGACATAGATCAATTCAATAACAAAGAGTAAATATCTTTTCCTGATATTAAGTTGCAGTGCAAACAAAGAGCAAATATTTTTTCCTGATGTTGCAGTGCTACTGTGATACAATTTGAATGTTTACATCAAAGTTCACAGTAGATCACAAAAAGGTGAACAACAAAGCTACTACTATTCAGTGTTAAAAGTTAAAATCTATTGTCTTATACAGAAATGGAGAATTTTGCAATTCAATGTATACATTAAAAAACAACTGTTGTCATTATATACTTTTATTGCATGATACTTTTATATATATCTATTGAGTCTGCACTCTTTATTACAAAATAATCAAAGATTTTTTAACATTTCTTAAATATATTAACTATGTAGACGGTTGGGCATCTCCCTGAAGTTGGTAAAGAGACTAGAACATTGGTTGAGGAGAATGGAACTGTACAGAAAGACAACAAGTCGTTATTATAATAATTCTGGAACACTGACCATATTGGTTCAAATAGTTTTGCCCACTCCAAGCTCTTAAATAACTTCTTTGGTTTATTTTCCTATTGCAAGGGTTACACCATTTTCTCTACCCGCAAGGTTTTTATCTGTGTTTTTTGTGTTTCCTGGTATAGAGTAGCCACAGAGGGATCAAGGGGCCGCACGATGGGGTTCCAACTATAGCTTGTGTGGCTTGCGTGTAGTGATGCAGAAGACAGGCTTGTGACGGTGCCAGATGCATTAGAGACGTTGTGGTGGTATTTTTTTTCTCCTGTTCTCTTTGGCTTTATTTTTCTCTTTTATGACACTTCATTGTTGCACTTGGTTGCAGATTTTAACAATGGTAACACACCCATAAAGGTTCTTCCGTAGCGCAATGGGGCATAACAAAAATTCAAAATTATAAATTTATAGAGGGAAGATGATTGCCATAGCGATTCGTTTTCGTTTATAGGACTTGCAAGCAGAGTATGAAAAAAAATATTCAAGTTACCAAATTAAAGAAAGAAAGTATTCATCATCATTATTAATTAATGTTTGGTATTATTACCTTGACTGCTAAGGAGGAAGCTATAATCCTTAGCCAAAGGCAGGGACTAATAATATGAAATTTTTCAAGAAAGTATGTTTTATAAGAAAGTAATCATCATCATTATTAATTATTAACTAATGTTTGGTATTATTATTATTTTTTTCATTAAAATATTTTTTTTCTTTATTTTTCATCTATATTGTATATTATTTAAAATAATAATAATTTTAATATTATATTGCACCCACTAATACTTTATTTCATGTTATTTTAAATATTTTAAATATTAATATTACACAAAATTTCTTAATTGTAAAACATATCTAATTTGTTTGATGATGATGATTAATGTCCATTAAAACCATAATTGGTTTATCATACCTTAAGAATAGTAAGAGATTACTTGGATTTCTTCAAGATTGTGTTTGTGTGCTTGGAAAGCATTAAGAGAAGTGCTCCAAGATCACCATATTTTTTATGACTTGGAAGGTTAGGAAGGTTGGTATTGCGACAAATATTTTGAAATTGTGATCTAATTTAAGTATACGCAGGGCACTCTAAGATAAAGTGCTTTTCATATTCAACCCTCTTAGTGTCACAAAGATGACACATTCTTTCATCCTCATGTCAGATATTGGTGGGAGACTTATTGTGAGCAACATGTTGAAGATGAGTCTGCAATTTTTGGGCCAGGACCCACTTGGGTGGCTTTTGTTGATGCCCTCAAGGAGCAATACTACCCTATTGGAAACTATGATGACCAATACACGAGATGGAAAACTCTATGTAAGGAGAGAGAGCAAATGGTGCCATAGTACACCAACATCTTTCATACCTTGCGCACAAAGCTTGGTATTAAAGGCTTCAAGCGACACCTGGTTTTGAAGTACCACAATGGCCTACACAGGTACATCCAAACATATATGGAGTTCTTGAACATCTCCTCACTAGGATCCACTTAGTGATATGTTGTCAAGATCGATCAAAAGTTTAAGCAAAATAATAAGCGAGATTTCGGTTATGCAAACCCATCACAACAAAAGCTTGGTAAGGGTGGCCCTATCTCCCAGGGAAAATGATAGAGCAATGATGGCTAGTCCCATGAAAACCAGTCTAAGCCACCAACAAAGAAGGGTAATGGGAAGTCAAAGAGGGACACTCGAAAGTGGTGCGGGTTCCACAAAATCCCTTGGCACAATCTCAATGAATGCCACTCCAAATAATCATTGTTGGCTGAGACAAAAGCCTCGGGGACATATGTTGACTTAGAATCCGATTCAAAACCAAAAAAGGGAAAATAGATCATTGACTCAGAACCCAGTGTCACTATCTCTACCACAAAAGTCCAGCCAAAGGAACCAGGTGAGCCTAAAGAAGGGGAGTGCCTCTTCCATTCACAGATATGGGTGAAGAGGATCCCACTCCATTTCATTGTTGTTTTCAAGATATTGAACTCGACAATAATGTTGCATCCTCAACCATACACCATCAGTGGGATCAACCAAAGATGAGCATCCGCGTCAACCAACAATGTCACCTATACTATGATATCAAACCCTTCAAAGATGAGGTATTATGTGATGTTTCCCCCCTTGAAGTTTGTGATGTTTTGTTAGGACAACCCTATATGTGGAAGCGTCATGTTGTTTATGAATCTAGGCCCCGTAGTGTCATTATTACTTTGGGAGATCAAATCTATAGGGTATCAGAGACAATCCCAATTACTACAGTCTCTTTGATCTCCGTGAAGCATTGCAGAAAGGTGGTCTCTTAGACCGAGAGATTTTTCCTCTTTATGGTTTGGACAAAAGGTGAACAAAAGGTCATTGCAACTGCCAAAAATTATGCATTGGGTCTTTCTACACAATAGAAACAGGTGGACAAGATAGTAGAAGAGCACACACAAATATTTTCCTTGCCTACTGGGGTGCCTGTGCATTGTTAGGTAAAGCACTCAATTTATTTGACACCTGGTGGTCCTTTGCCTAACGACCTTGTGTACATGCATTATGTTATGGAGAACGAAGAAACCAAACACTAGATCGAAGAGTTAATTCTGAAGGGCCACATCTAACCAAGATCCTCACCTTACAGGAGCCCAATTGTTATGGTACAAAAGAAGGACAGACAATGGCAACTTTGTATTGATTACGGAGCCCTGAACAAGATCACAATCAAGAACCGGTACCCAATGCCCTAGATTGATGATCTTCTTGATCAACTCAAGGGAGCCAATTTTTTCAGTAAGATTGATTTGAAGTCAGGCTACCACTAGGTGTCGATTGAGAAAACTGATGTATGGAAAACGACCTTCAAGTGTAAAGAAGGTCTCTTCGAGTAGTTGGTCATGCATTTTAGCTTGACTAATACCCTGACCACATTCATTCAGATGATGGATGATATATTGCGGCCATTCAGTTTGTGTTCGTATAATTGGATGACATACTCATCTTCAATAAAACATGGGAGGAACATTTGAAGCATATTCAACAAGTCTTGGGCACCCTGCAACGACATAAGTTATATTCCAATTTCGAGAAGTGTTCCTTCGACATGCAGAGAATCCAATATTTTGGATACATCTTAGATGAGTAGGGTGTGCATGTGGATCTAGCCAATATCCAAGTCATCTGTGATTGACCAGCCCTGAAGGCAATAACCAAGATCCACAGATTCTTGGGCCTCGCCAACTTCTATCACAAGTTTGTGTTGGGGTTCTCTCATATAGCTTGGGACCTAAGCCATGTGACCAAGGGTGGAGTGAAGGCCAAGTTTGTGTGGGATGCATCCAAAAAAAAATAATTCAAGGATTTGAAATCCCACTTCCACTCAACACTAGTCCTTATTCCGCCAGACTTGCAACAACCATTTGAGATTGAGATAGATGCTTCAGATTATGCTATCAGTGTAGTCCTCACTCAACACGAGCATACTGTGTCCTATCATAGAAAAACACCATCTGATGTTGTTCACAGATACCCCACCTATGACAAAGATATGTACTCCATTATGAAGGCATGTCGACAATGGAAGCATTAAATTCCGGGGAAGGAAACAATCATCCAGACTGATCACATGCCTCTACATTTATTGCAGACATAAGTAGAGTTACATAATCACTGTCATCAAAAGTGGTCCATGTACCTGCAATAATTCCACTTGAACATCAAGTACAAGAAGGGAAACACCAATCATGTCACAAATTGCCTTAGTCGACCCCCGATTGTGGAACTAACCACAATTCTTAACTCTTGTGGGCATGAGACATCTGGGTGGCCACAATTATACAATAATGACTCTGACTTTGAATCTACCTATCAGACGTTGAGCGCGGGAAAAAATAGTTCTAGAATTTCATCTCCAGGATGGATTGCCATGCCAACTGATCCATCTCTATGTTCCTTTA